>JAODLD010000124.1:28679879-28690599 GCA_026781065.1 Mormyrops boulengeri
CAATTCATCTGGCTTTAGTAGCATATTTCCATCTTTGCAGCAGCCAGTTGTTTCACCCTAAGGCCCCAAATTACGGTGATGTCTTGAGGATTCTTAAATACGTGTTTATATTTAGCCTTATTTGTGAATGCGCAGCGATGCGCTCCAGCCTTGGCAAGTGCACTGGAAAAAATGAGTATTTTTCCCGCAGCATTTGGAGCATAAGGGATAACGGCGGTACTGTACCGTAGCCTCAAAACAGTCATCGCGCATGAGGATTTTCCGTATACCCTGAATGAAGCTTATAGCCTTCTCTTCGCGCGGTAAGAATCAATGTATACATTGACGCGCCTCCTTTATTAAAATGCGTTTAAGCGATGCCATGAGTCTGCGCATCATTACATCAATAGTCTGATCGTTGGTATTATTCCTTTTATTGTTTATTACTAATAACAGCCACGCTGAGTGCCGTAAATGCTTATATAAAAATCCACTTTTCTCTGCAAAGGTATTATTTCATTTATTAATAAGAATGTACTGCATCTCTATATAGGTATGGATGGCGATGTCACAATCACAATAATACTTACGATTTTTGCCTTAAGCACACTCAATACACTGGCATGCCTGCAGGCGTCTCATTGCACGGTATTATTTTATGTGCACGTTTCAAATGGCAATTTGGTATTTCTATCCAGTAAAGGTTGAGGTATTTTCGTTTTGGCGTGTGCGCATTTACACGCATACACACACACACACACACACACACACACAAGCACACAGCTAGTGAGAGAGAGCGAGGGAGAGAGAGCGCGAGAAGAACCCCAGTCATTGTGATGATTGTAGTCTATTAAATATAACAACAGTAACCTAATATAACTCGGTCCTTGTCACGGATGTGCGCGTTATCACTTGAGCATCTGAAAGTGTGGAACACGAATAAAAACCTTTCATCATTGTTGTTGTTATTATTGTTTTAGTGCCACTGTGTAGGTTTACGATATGGGAAGAGCACCGTCATAAGGATTTAAATACATTAAGAATTCGGTGATTAACGGCGCACTTGCATGACCGTATTGTTATGTAGGCCTATCCTAATGGAGAAAAGCTGCGTAATATTTATTTCCAAAAAGGACGTACCCCAACAAAGGAATAATTTGACATTTTCTGAAACACCATATTATTCGGAATTTTGTTGCGCCGTTATACATCCTGGTTTGGAGTAAATATATTCGCTTATTGTCTTCAAAATGTATAGCATTACATTTGAAGAAGTGGTGCTGCTGTAGACTAATGGCTAGCGCATCCAGCAGATATTCACCGGGAGATTTCAGTTCTAGACCCAAATGATAATTAATATAGGGGGCGTAACACAGATGCAAGTTGCGCACTTGCGCCGTAAATGTTAACTTGCTACTGTACTCCTTATTGGTTCTTCCGTCAGTGGCAATTCCAAGAAAAACAAGGCCATGACGACATATATACACCCTTATTTTGCTAGTCCTTGAATAGCTGAAGATAGGCGACTTCAAATGTTCGACTGCTGATTTGTGCACACAGGCGCTCATATGAATCAATAACACAATTCTGTGTCAATTTGTACTTTATTTACATATGCAGAATATTAAATAATGCATAGGCCTGTAAAACGTTTTAAAATGTATGTATCTTATATGTCTATTCCTACTGTGCCATTTTCACGCGCACACATTCTGTATGTGTGTGTGTGTGCGCGCGCGCGCGTGTGTGTATAGGCCTTATAATAAAACTGAAATTTCATTGAAATGTGTAACATTCATCTTTTTCTTGGGACGAAGAGGGGGAAATTGCAGGCGACGTCACAGGGGGCGACAATTAACGTGGTATTTTATTCAATCATGCCATGTATGACGTCACAGTGATTGTGAAAAGGAATGGATATTTCATAGATCGCAAACGCTATAAATGTCTGACTTTAATAAACTGTCTTCAACATGGAAGATGCAGCGTTATTTTTTTTCCAATGTACAACGTGAACACGCGCCATTATAGTTTTGTAATCATTAAGCTATAACCATCGTAATCCATAATTTATATGCCCTTGATATAATTTGCACATGTTTAATAATCATTAATATAACTAATGGTGCTAGATGTTCTAATCAAACGCTAAAAAGCATGCTAAAAAACCCTATTATTGCTACACAAATATCAGTAATATTGCGGTATATTCGATTAGATTTTAAATGTAACATAATATTGCCATTTCAGATTGATAGAATTTAAATCTCAGTTTCTGCCTCATACAGTCATGAACTGTGGCCTATTGAGCAGCTCTGTGTGGCTGCAGACGGGCAGCCAGGCTGGTGTTGGTGGCCGTGGCCGAAAGATGGTCCATTCCAATCTCAGAGAACACGGTTAATATATTAAATGTCTTTCTCCCTTTAAAATATCGCTTAGAGTCTTCAGAACGTCAATGTAAAATAGCAGTTAATTGATGAATTATTAGTAATATCACATATGCGGACATATAAGCATCACACAAGTAAATGTATACTTACACAATCAAATGTATGCCATACGACAGTATACTGTAAACAGCTGATTTAACTGGAACACTCCCCACGTCGCAAAACATCCAAAAATCAAGTTCTTCAAACATGTGTAAGGCTCTTTCTGGACTCCTCGGGAATATCCAGCCATCCCTCGTCTCGCCCTCATTTAAAATTGCCGCTAATTTTCTGTTCATTTCGCTTGGTTCAGTTGCATCGCGTTAAGCAGAAACATATTCCAACCACATGATGGCGAGAAAGAAGAAGCAATTTAAAAAAGGAGAGAAAGGAAAAAAAACTTCCCAATAGCTCATTTGTCTTCCGCAACAAATTGAAAAGTGAAGTGTTGAGCTAAGAGTGAGCTAGTTTTGGGGGACTGGCCGCAGAATAGTCCACCCCTCCTTATAGAGAAGGGCGTGCTCAGAAATTCAAACAAGTTCTCCAAATCTTTTGTTGTATATAAACTGAACACCCATTGTGCATCTACTTCGTCTTTCACAGACTGCTATAAAAATAACGAATATTCACTGAGCTCCTTTAGCCGGCAGAACATTTAAAAAGCGAATTTTGCCATTTTGACTTAAAGTGTTACACTGTAAGACATAAAATATATATTACATGAAAAACTTAATTTAAGTATACTTTTTTCAAAATATTTTCCCTTTTAATTTGCGAACAATTTCATCTTCTTATCGTGGTTATTATTATTGTTATCATTTTTCCCCCAGCACGTGTAGTAAGAACATCGCAATAGTACATTTTATCATACGTTATTTCAGTTGTATACGATTTTCTAAAATGGCTTAATTTCAAGACGGCTAAATATGACTTTAAGTAGGAAAGATTACTTCAGCCTAATTAATTCTTTACCAAAAATCAAGATGTTCACTTTAAAATAAAGTCAAAACTCGTCCGTAATTCTTATTTTTTTATAGGTTTAGTATAACAATGCGTTTGGGATTACAGTTAACCTCTTGCGTTATTATTTAATGTTGATAAATAATCCTATTAATATTTAATATAAATTAGCTGATATTTTTCACAGTCGCCAATGATTACATTTTGAATTACATAAAATATGTGTATATCCTGCATATATTGAGTTTTGTACAATGTCTCCGGTGTGTGTTGCTCTTGATGAAATATATCAATATAATTGCAAACTTTCCAGACAAATTCTGATTTAGTGCTGTTTTCAGCTTCACATTTTTACATACTCCTATTTGCCACCGCTGGCTAATCCGTCTGATTTGATCAGATCCACAAGAAGGTTTTACAACGAGGTCACGTCTAATGACGTAGCTCGGAATATTTGCTACGTGCAGCCATATTTAAATACATCAAGCAAATTAGTGCATCAAAATATGCAAATCCAGCTCGCATAGTCTTTCTCCCAGCAGACGGACTAATGCTCCTGAACATTCTCTTGTTTCTTCATTAGCGTTTTAAAGATGGTTCAGTTGCTTTTTCCTTTCTAAAATTCTTTTATTTTTCCTTCTTTTTGTAACCTTTCGTAGCTCCGATTAACTGTACTATGCGCCTTGCGAATCCAGGAGTATGTCGCGTATTGCAGAAGCGGAGAATCCTGTTGGAAAGATCGTCTATGCATAATGAGACATCTGCTACGCCATTCACACAAGCCTGATGCCGTTGGCTCCTGCGTCTGTTTTATTTGTGATTTTGATACATTTGTGAGGTAGATCTATATTTACTTTACTTGCTGACTTTAGAATTTCCCTTGTAATTTGGCAGAGTTACATTTTTGACAATTTTGCATAATTTGCATACGCACAGGCATATTCCTGCACATTAAATGTATGCTCTGTAATTGCAGTGAATAAACGCTTTGTCGTACGTAAAGCACAGTGCTCTTCGTTTAATAACGAATAATCTATTAAATGTAGCTGCAAAGAGAAGCAAACTCGTTTTTCCATTTTGCTTACGTGTAAATAATGTTAAATTATAAACAAAGGCATCTGCATTTTCAGGTTACCCTACTGCGAAAAGAACTGAAGCCGTAATGGGCAGGCTGTATATAGCCTCTGTGTTACTGCATTAGCTCTGTAATGCAAGGGCAAATAAAACATTGCAAGTAGAAATGAGCTCACAAACCTTGTATTCTGTTTGCTAATTGTATATATCTGAATATTTTAGTGCAGAAGGGAAACCCATCCGTTGAAACACATTCTTGTGTTTCACTTTCTGTCTGCCTCTAATTACTTAACCATGTACGCGTAACTTAATGCTCGGCTAGGTTAAATATTCTGTTCTCTATCTTTAGTTTTTAAGAGCATAGTTGAACAATTTTTATAATGGTTATTTGCATGAACGAAAATTAGCCCCGAAGTTTGCCACTGTTTTAACTTACCTTATTGTTTGCTAAATTCAAATGTCTTTCAGTTGTGTTCAGATGCAGAGTTGCATACAGCACTACTTATGGTGCTAGTTTCGTCTTGTTACTCCGCCAAATGTATTTTGCGAAACCTGCGCTCAGACATGATCATACGATGTGCCACCAGCAGGCTAGAAGTGGTCAGATTGATAGGCAGAGGCATTTTTTTTTTGCAAAGGGGGAAAAAACTGTCGTTGACATCTCATTTGTTTGACAAGGAGTAAGATGTAAAAAAAAGAACTCGCAATTTATACGTAGCTTTTGCTCACCTGTCTTTACACACTAATATCCCGTATTTAAAATGACTCACCATTTGTAAAATTCTCCAGCTAATCGTCGTGCTGGCTTCTTAGAGTTCAGTCGCACGTGGATAGAATGCGGTAATGTGACAGACCTGGCGATATATTACCATATTGATGCATATTCACTTCAGATCAAAATAGCAACAGCCGCCACACGAATAATGAGACCAAGTTAGGGCTTCAGACACACAGCCTATGAAGAGGAGATGAAAGAGTTTCACCCAAATATGTAGCATTCCGATTTTATTTCTAATTCTTTATTAAGTTATACAATCGTCTATTGTTTTCTGTTTTTTAAATGATGAATTCTATTTTAAGGCCTTTATGTTAATCCCAGTAGCCTTTTCACTATATAAAGATATACACAGAAAGATTACACATGATGATACAGTGTTTCCTGCAATACGTCATAGATTTCGGGTTATAACTTGCGTATTATTGTTATTCCTAACCCTAATCCTAACCCTTTGTATGATATTGCGCGAAGTTGTTTTACAGTTAAAGATCTGAATTCAAAATCAATGATGTAATAAGATAGTCAAAGAAAATATATATACTTTTTAAATACAATGTGAAACGTATCAGATTCAGAAATTGATTTATTGCGTTTGAAAACTTTTTTAATATTGTGTTTTTATTTTTTTTTCCAAATAAACATCTTGAGCATCATTTTTTAGCTTTACCGGAATTTTCTGAAATATAGGCTATAGTTACATTTTTGTTGAACATTCTGTTTTCTTCAAAATTCAAAATTTTCGGGTTGACTGTTTTTCTTCGGTTGCTAAATGCTTTTGTAAGGAAGATTTGTCGATATAGCAAATCTGAAAGCAGTCGGTCTGAATACGATGCATCGGTAATAATTAATCCATCGAACGTTTTAATTACCTGAACCACATCATAAAAACGTAAAACAACATAAAAAATAACAGCTAGTGTTTTCACCAATTTTAAATGTCTCGTTACTATCATTACTCGTGTTAAATTATATTTAAGTTTTCATTTGAGGCTCACATAATTTCAGTATTTTTCCAACGTACCACTGGAAACGACTGTTTTAATAGTGCAAATTTGGCTTAAGTTTTTCATAGAAAGTCCTTGAATCCGTAAGCAAGGTAAGCTGGTTGCTGCTTGATTGCGACATCCAGTGGACAGAGTCCGCTAGCATAAAAATTGTATCAAGGGAAGCGCTTTGCGAATATTTTTAGCAAAATTTCTTTAATGTACCTCAAAAATCATCGGGATTTGTTCACAACTCATACATTAAGGATAACACATTCGTTAAAATCTAGCCTACTTGGTTTGAATAATAAAAAGTAATAGCCTAAATAGATTCACGTGTCTGCATGTCTGTTAGTGAAAATTCCGGAACAGTTCGGCGAACTGGTGACACGTTTTGTACACCAGACATACGTATATTGTGAAAGAGTATTTTTATTACGGTTATTACTATTGATCAATTTTAATGATGTTCGCTTAATCGGCTTAATAATAACGCATGTTTATTTGCATAATTGCAATCTATCTTTCTGCTTATTTTGTTTATAATCAATAAATTTTACCTGGAATGATACCTTTTAATTTTTTCGTTTTTATCTTGCTTCACAAAAATAACAAACAAATATAGTTGAATATTGCGGGAATGCATGCTTTAGTACTCTGCTTTGTAAATTTTGGGTTGTAGTATTTCGTACTTTATTAAATGCTAAATCCCTTTGACACTAATCAATCTGAAAAGGCAGCTAGCAGTAGAATATAACTGGAAAATGTCACTGTGCAGACCGGCTCGATTTCACAAAATTACCGATTACACTTATTCGACTAGTATAATGGAATGTTGTTTTGCGGTCTGTATTAGATGACTTGGTTTATTCATTCAAATCCTGTATATGAAGTACAACCTGTGTGGGTTTTACGAACTTTTAATATTCGATTCTTATTGCGAATGAAAATGTCATTTTGGTATTTGTTATACAAAACCAGGTGCTAAAAATAATTGGATTCATCGTTCCATCAAAATTTCATAAAACCTTTTTAATTGGAAAAATAAAATCAATTTTATACGTGCGACATTGTGTAAGTTACACGCATACAGCGAATATGAATTAACTGGAGTTGATTTTATAGATAGTATTAAAAGTATATATACTCTGAATAAATGTATTCCAGTTAAATATCATCGCCAGGTATTGCAATGTACCATCATAAATTAAAAAGAATCTGTATTGCATCTGCGTCCGAATTATGTATCTTATCATATTGCTACTTTATGGGGAAAAATAAACGAATGCAATATTATTAATTAAAGATAGGCCTACTGAATATTTCATATGTGAGATAAATTAATGATATATGTATGTTCTGCGTGGAAACATTCCTTTGACTTACAGAGATATTAGTGATCACGCGACACATATGCATTTTTCATAAAGAATTAGTTTTAAAATCCATGCTACAAAAGGAGATGCAGATGATAATGTTAATAAGTGCCGCAAAATAGAATGTGTATTTTATTCTACAGCATGTTAAAGAGCAAAATCGAAAGTACACATTCTAAACGTGTCATGATAATTTTTTAGTATCTCAGTTAAGCTACTCAAAAAGGTATATTATGACATTAAAAGTGCACCACGTTCATCGACCGCAAGCAAACAGGTAGAATGCCTTGCATTTTCATACAGTACAAATATTCGTTCGAGTTTTCGCTGTCATGTATTTTTTCAGTGTGGTATTCTAAATGGTTGCTCACTGTATTGACAGTTGTCATTCAGTCTGAGAGAACACGATTTATTGGTTAAGAGACCAAATCCAAATTACTAGTATTATAATTTCCTCTTAAGATGCATTTAAGTTACAGCGAATTGGAATTTTTATGCACGTTCGGTCAATCATATTTAGCAAGCAGATTCATGAAGAATGGAACATGCAAATTCCTTTAATCGACAGTTCAGTCATGCGAAAATCTCAATGAGAAACAGTGCGGTACAAGACGTCATCGTCACCAAGTATAGCCTGTATTTCCCTGTATTCATAGTAATTGTTATGTTCTGCGTCAGGCACGTCATTGTTGCTTATAATGGAGTAAATACGTAAAATAAATGAGCATATACGAATCTTTGGGGCGGAAAAGTCTATGCCGGGTATTTTACGTATCTGTTTCTTTTTCATTATATTTCTAGGAGTTTTTTCGTGTGACTGAGGAGTTGATGCAGCTTGGAGAAACTTGGGTTGGAAGAATTAAAACAAGAGAAAATGCCATCGAAATGTGACTGTAATTTGTAAACGTATCTGCTGTTTAACGATTTTAAAAATGGGTAGAATAGTTTCAAATGCTCGTACGACCTCTAGTGGTGCATAATTATTAAACTCGCGAGATTTAAAAAACGCCGAATATCGGTGGATTCCACATTTTTAAAACTCAGTGTTTGTAGTGGTGTTATATATTAGTTTAAACTGAGAGAATAATGCTCATATATAATAAAACATTAAGTAATGTTTCCTTGTGACGCAATAAATGTATACAATGTGCTTATTGGTTTATAATGGTCATTATATTTTATATAATTAATAGAAGGGAACCTTTTGCATGTATGTTTACTGTGTATTTTGAAATGTCACACCACACACATCCCAGCCACATAAAAAATACACACAGATCAGGAGGCTCTAATGTACTGTTTTCCTTACTGCCTCTCCTCATTCATTAAAGTTTGACAAACCAAAAAGGTATAACCGTCAATTAATGGAATTATAGTGACATATAGGGTGAAAAAAGTAATTGAGATACCGACCGTTTTAAAGTTACTAATATTTGTAGATTCTATCTTTCGCTACTGTAAGGTTGAATTTCTCTCCGATATATTCCTCCTAACAGGAACCCACTCTCAGGATGTCCCGACCACTTAGTAAAAGAAGCACACGATATAATCTGCCTCGTGACATACTGGTAATTATGTTACGTTGTCAGATGACACGATCAGAGTTTCAGGGTTTCAAGTAAGCTAATTCACAAATGGGAATGCATAGAGCCCCCCCTCCAAAAAATGAATGATTATCCTTATTATTCTTATTACGAGAAGTTATACGCTTGTCGACGGCTCCAGTGGTTGTCGCATGCTAATTGATGTTATTTTTTTAACAGACCAAAGGCCCGGTGTTTCCGCGACTCATAAACATGATTCGCAGGCCTTGATCTCACGCAATTGAATTCTGGCGCCCTCTTCTGGTGGAAGTTTGTCCAAACTCTAAATATAACGGGGATCAACTGCGTTTGCTGAACAAGGATAATATTCAACCAACTTAAACCATTTGAGAAAATTAAAATAACGTAATATGAAAATACTAGCCCTGAAATTTAATCTCAATGTACAAATTCAGTGTTTATTGAAATTTGTCCCATGAACGATAAAAATTCACATCACGAAATTAACGTGGGGTGACCAGATAATCCATGTCAGGAGGGACACTGAACTACTTCAGGTTTGACAAACTACTGTAAAAAAATGAAAGACTCATGTGCTTGGCCAATTAGTTCAGTTTTTCTTGTGCTTTGACTGGTTTGTCTCCTTGATTGAAAGACTCATCCGGCTGTTTCACATTAACATTAGTGACACGTGCATGATTATAGGAGACTGACCAATCAGCACACAGCAAGACCTGAAGTGCTTAGGTGAAATCCAGGTCCTTTTAATTGAAACGAATGAAATGGTACTTTAAAAAGCTTTCCTTTAGCTCAACTCGTCCACCCTGAATTGGATTAGGTGGGCACCCTAAATTAACGATAATGTTGCTTCTTCAATACTTAATTTAAATACTCATAAATACTCATATTTAAACAATAGGCCTAAATGAATCTTCAAATAAATGCAAGTTCAAGAGAGAAAATTTATGCTTAAACAAAACTTGTTTAGTTTTTGCATTTCTAACCTAAAAACTGGAGTGAAAATGGAATCTAGAAAAGTGAAATAAAACGTGGATGAGCCTAACCCTTAGGGATGCAGGTGGGACTTGTGCATGGTGTAAGGGGTATCTAGGAATGCTGGGGAATTTCTTGACATCACCTTAAATTAAACTGACTTCATTATAGTGCCTATGAAAACATATGACATGAGATGTGACAGAATGGGAGGGCATGAATTACCCAAACAGAGGGACCCTTCTCAGCTGTGGGACTCCACCCAAAGAACCCTATTGATTCTGGGACCTAAACTCCGACCTAGGCTGAGAGGACTGACTTGACTGGACAGACAGAACAAACACAACAAGGCTAGGATCGGGGTTAAGGTAGTGCGAGGGTAGATATTCAGTGACTGAACCCGGCCTGCAAAAAACAGGCTTAGCCAGACAAGTGTTTCCCAGTCTAGTCTTCGGGGACCCCCAGACAGTCCACATTTTTGATTTTTGCTCCCTCCCAGCTCCCTGTCAGACAGTCTACATTTTTGATGAGTGGATGATGTCAGCTTAATGGATTCCTGTCCATAATATCATTAAGTCCTAATTCCACTTTTGCATCACAGTTA
>JAODLD010000124.1:28690699-28705995 GCA_026781065.1 Mormyrops boulengeri
CCCTTGACTTAAACTCCACACACCTAGAGATGTAACCCAACATCCTATTGGCCTTTTTTATTGCTTCCTCACACTGGCAAGAGTGGGACATGGAAGCATCAACATACATACCGAGGTCTTTCTCATAATCAGCTACCTTTATTACATTTGGTCAAGGGTGGCAAGTATGCTGCCAGGAAATGGCCAGGCCACTTTGGGGAGCCGCTTTGTGGGACTGCTGGCCCTGCCCCCTGCTGGCCAGCTGGCTGGATGCGTGACATGCAAACTGGCAAGGCTGCCAATCTCTCTCACGGAGCGGGGCACGTGGCCTCGTCCCAAATGCTGACACCAAGGAAACACAGAAATGGGGGTCTGAACCAAGAAACCACTTAACTCCATTAGGTGGCCAATGGGCCAACTGGTACAGAGGACTGCATTTATTATGGCTCCCATCCAGCACAAATGATGAGGCCTCCTTCAGTCAAATAAAACTCACGCTTTCCATATATGAAATAAAAAGATTGCTTCTCCACCCACTCTGCTATGAGGTGCTATCGATATGCCCTTTGAGACCTTTTCAGCTCCCTGACTGCCTCCACTCCCGCGCCCACCCTCAATCACCGCGGGTGGTCCAGGAAGGCCGCCTGTGTGGTCCGGACCACAGCGCAGGCTTTCGCTGAGCGGTGGAGAAGCTGGGGGCGTTTTCCGCACACCTTGCAAAAAGCCGTAACAACAGCCCCATAGCTAAGGTGGTCAGGAACACTGTTAGTCACGTGGGCAAATGAATGGATAGAGGGAAGACAAAGAAAGACAAACACTGTCTATAGATGGAAAAAAGTGCATGGTCTGTGTTCATTTAAGAACACTTAAGCTCTATGTTCTAATAAATCACAAGAGATTCAATTCGGCTGAATTAAATGTCACATAAGACCCTTACTGAGATCGTTTCCCCAAAGCAGTTATAGATTTAGCACCAATGTGACACGTAGACATGAAAAGAGAAAACTGAAAACAGAAAGAGGCAGAAATTATAGTAGTTGTGTCATTTTTAATGTCAGTGTGGAAAAAGGTCAGAAGGTGATAGAGGGAGAAGCTGAAGAGTCTTGGAAGTGGGAAGATGGAGCTGTCATGCTAACATCACGCCTCGAGAGCAGCCAGCCAGTCCCAGGTCTCGGGCCCTGCTGCGTCTCCCAGCAGCACTAATGACACCCACGCCTCGTCAGCTTGGTATAATTAACTGGGCGTTAAAGCACCTGGTATTCAAATACATCCTTGTGAACATTTGAGTGTTTCACCGTAGAGATCAGTTCTTCGTGGCTGTGTCTGTGTACCACTCCTCTTTGGTCTTCTAATTTGTCTTGTGATTTGGATTCGGCGATTTCCCCTCTCGCTGTCTTTGCGACCGTCTGCCTCAGCTCCTACTTCTGATTCACATCATGATTTGGATTTGATCTTCTTCACTCACATGTACCTGCCCTATGACCTACAGCGTGTTTTTAGGCCGCGACTCCTGGACAGTGATATTGGAATTAAAATGGCTCTTACCACACATGGATCCTCACTTGTCTCATTATTATAGCTTGAAAACATCTAGGGTTTCACCATTAAAACACAGCAAGTCCTGACAAAAAAGCCAGCAATTTTGTCTTCACAAGAACAGCCACGTTGTCATGACCAAGAATCTAAGGGTGACCGAAACGAGATTTATTATCGGAAACTGAAAGCCCCGCAGAATCCCCAGATCAGGGCCGTTATGCCCTGACTGTCAGGTCTCCTGTCTGATGCAGCAGTCCACTGGATTGGACACCACTTGGGGTCCAGGCTTGCTGGCTGGATGGGTGACTCCAAATAGAGGTGTGCGTGAGAGAGACTCAAACACGACTATGATGGAGCTAGTTGAAGCTTCTCACTTTCGTTGAAGCTCTGTGCTTTATTTTAAACTTTATTTTATTTGCATAATCACTACAGACAGCTGAATGAAGTCCCTTGAGATGCAGAGATGTGGTTTCAATTAATAACACCTTGTCTTCAAGTGGTAACAAAATCCAGCTTGTGCCACTGGTTTTTAGTTACGAAACACTTACTTTAAAACGTTCCCAATTTTATTTTATACAAGCTACATTGGTTACTACATTGTTTTTTTGTATGCGTTACATTTGTATTTTTATATGAATGGACAAAAATCGTAACCGAAAAAGAGCACAAAATTGAACAGCAAACCAAGTAGGGCAAACCAAAAATTGTGTATGGACTGTTTTATCCAAATAACCTGCCGGACAGCCATATAACAGACCTGCGGAAGCGTTTCTGTTGCCAAGCGACAATAGTTGTTATCAGAAGTAATATCATTATGCATGCTGCTAATTCAGTGGTTCGAAGCCTACACTGCATACTATAACATGCCATAATAACTTAGCATTCATCCCCACACATACCAATGTAAGCATATTTATGTGTGATTGGTGAACTAAACTACAAAGAGTGACACAACCCCAGACAGAGAGCAGAGGATTGGCACTCGGAACTCCAGCACTGGGGCGGGTGACACTGGCTGATTCATAAACGTTAAGGCAGCCTCTTTCAGGGTTCCCTGCAACCCTGACCAGGGGAAGTGGGTAATGGACGGATGGATGGATTTCAGTTTTAAGCAAGTCCCAGACTACACAGGTATAACACGAGATTGCTTGCCCCAACCACATTTTAAGCAATAGATAGCAATTAAACAGACAGACACACAGGAAAGACTCACGAAACAAAAGTCTCCATACTGCACTGCTGTTACCTGAAAAACCATACCTGAAAATCTGAACGTGCCTCAAATTAATTTGTTCTATTAATCTATGTGGCACAGATGAAACATCTTAGTAATACATACCAAAAAACGAACTTTAATGCAAAAAAGTGAGAAGATCTCATTGTTTCACATATTTTAATATTTTATTCGTTTTGTTATTGAACTGTTATTTATATTATGCTTTTTGTCTAAATTGCTTATTTCAATGACAATTGTATTACAAGCCTGCCAACCTCCAGCATAGATCTGATTGGCTCTGCCATGAAGATGGCACAGTGGAATGTGCTGCAATCCGTTCTGCACCTGATGGGTAGATACCTGGCTACAGCTTATCCAAAGGCAGCATCTGATTAGAACATAACTAGAGCCTAAAATTTCATGATTAAATGAAACTGGAATCCTGTATGGTTAAATACACAGTACGGACAAACAACACCTGTGCTATATCTGCTGTTTTCAATAATTTGATTAATTGATAAAAATGAATAAAAAACATAAAGTGAAAATAAAACACACATACACATCTGTAACTAAGAAAGCCAGTAACTTTACTGAATTGTCTGCAAAATACAAATACCTTTTTCCAGCAGGAGAAACTTTATTTCCATAATCACTACAGACAGCTGAATGAAGTCCCTTGAGATACAGAGATGTGGTTTCAATTAATAACATCTTGTCTTCAAGTGGCGACAAAGTCCAGCTTATGCCACTGGTTTTTAGTTTCAAAACACTTATTTTAAACGTTCCCCATTTTATTTTATACAAGCTACATTAGTTACTACGTTGTTTTTTTGTATGCATTACATTTGTGTTTTTATATGAATGGACAAAAATCGTATCTGAAAAAGAGCACAAAATTGAACAGCAAACCAAGTAGGGCAAACCAAAAATTGTGTATGGACTGTTTTATCCAAATAACCAGTGCAGGACAGCCATATAACAGACCTGCGGAAGTGTTTCTGTTGCCAAGCAACACTTTCGGCAGATTTCACGGGTCCAAACAAACTTATATAAACACCTTGCTTAGGTTCATTTCAGACTGAGTAACAGGTTTAGTAGCTATATCCAGTGAAGGTGGAGGAAAATGTGCATTTTGTCTTAACCAAGATATATTGATCATATAGTAAGTCCATCCATTTTATAGTAAATTCATCCATGTATCTTTCATAACTGCTCATCCAGTGCATGGTTGTGATGAAATTGTAAATTTTACCTTTGAACCACAAAAAAAACTTTGCAGAATATTTACAACTTCTTACGTAAATGTAACCACAGGTTTTCATGATGTATTATAACAGTTTTCTCAACTGCCACACTTATTTGACCCAAACCTCAGCCAGGTAAGAAGACCCTTAGTGTTTTCATAGTTTCATTCAGCGTTTAAGTGATAAATTTTCAGTTAGAAATCATGGCATTTCTAGTAAAGCAGTTAATATGAATTGGGGGTGTGTCCCTGACAAGGACAAATTTTCGCCTAATTTGTTTGAACCCTTGGAATTCACTGCCACGATGTTGCTTGAGAGACTGACATTGAGTGCTAGCCAGTTTATTCGTTAAAACCATTGGGTCAAATCGTTTGTCTTTGTTGGAAGTGACTCTTTAATGATGATGTGAGGTACTCTGTGGGTCAAACCGAGGTACGAGTAGATTTTGGGTTACAGAACACATGAGCGTAACAACAAGGAGAAGCATTATCTGACAGATCAGAGATAAAAGGATTTTGCTCCATTTCTTTGGTTAAAATATAAAAACGAAAGCAACTTTCTGAACCATAACACTCTACTGGTTTTTTAAAAAAAATGATTATCTTGTTTTACAAAGGGAAACCAATGTCTTGGAGCAGGTGCTTTAGTCTTGCTTTGTTACAGAAGAAATGGCACAACCAACTAGATCTTTAGGCAAATCAGCTTTTAAAACAGGTAATCGAGTAGCTTGATAAATTAGCTATAAACAGCTCATTGCAATTATCAAGTCCTTTTAAGTCAATTATGCTGGTCTGTACTGTTCCAGTGGACAGTCGGGTTGCTTGCATTAAAAACACATTTGTTATATTTAGTTTACACTTAAAACTACATGTAATTATTTAAATGTAGCCTCTTCTGCTAAGAATCGCACAGAATGAACAAACATGAAAGCATTTTTTGAAGAGTTGTGTATGCAATAATAAATACTGTTAGGTGGGTGTTTGTAGATATAAAACAAACTTATCCTGTATACTGAATCCACCCGTAACCTGAACTGATCATAACGACTGAGTGTAGGTGAATTAATAACAACAGTGAACCTTTATAAATACTATTGCTAAGATGCTGAGGGCTCAGCCCCCTTGATCTTGAGCACATGTACAGAGTATGATCGCTGACAATGTGTATAAACTGCACAAGGCAACAGCAAAACATCTGAGAAACGGCGGATTCAGAATTAAGCAGGCAGACTGTGACATGCCTGGTGCTTTTTTTAAGTCATGATCAGAAGGTGTGCTTTTTCTTGGAAACAGCTTGTCAGTTCCTGACAGTGTGGTTCGAATCTGTCACGTTACACTGGGGTCCAATGGAAAGCGCCTGGCCTCACTCATCAAAATCCATACAGCGACACAGCAACCTTCCACCGAAACAGCTGACAGCGTCCAAATTCTCAGTTAAGATACAAATCAAACGAAATTCCAATGCATGTTACATGACGCTGAACAAATTCAATGCATTTTGGCTAAGGAGGAAAACAATGACATTAGATGTATTTTGGGTAATTTGACAAAAATTACTGTTTGTATCTTCTCCACCCAGGTGGTGGTGCTGTAACCTAAATGTATACTTCTGTTATGGGAACGCAACATCCCGCAGCACAAACAGGTCAAGTTTCTTGCCATTTCATCACCAGCAGTCCTTTTGTTAGACAGAGAGAGGCTTTCTGGTATCAACAAAAAAAAAAGCGTTTTATCGTTGACCAAACACGTTAAACATGGAAGCATTGTGCATCTGTTCATGTACGTCTCACCAGCAGTGAATACAGCCAGCCAGATTCCACAATAGTGACATTCTGCGAATCAGTCATTTTTTAAAACAAAGATTCAAATCATTTTCTGCAGCTGGTTATTAAGTTTAAACTAAATTCACCCCTGAATGGTTCGTTTGTAGGTTTATCGAAACAGCACTGACAACATGTGCAAATGCACATATATAACCCCATTAATTAGATAAAACAATGTTTGCTATAACCATAATTATTATATATACTCATATATTAGAAAGCTATACACAAGCATGTTAATTTCACAGATTTTTAAAGATTCTTAATATTATTATATATAATTAGAAATACGCTTTTAAAAACAAACAAACAAACGAAAGAACTCTACAAAGAAAAAACAGTTACTTGTTCAGCAAAGCATTGTTTTTTTCTGTTGTCATGGCTTAGGGTATTTCTATACAAAAAAGCCCATTTTTTAACCTCTAGGTTTTTTTTTTTTTTAACGTTAGCAAAGCTATCAAAAACACATTCTGGCTTATATAAACTACAAAAAGCCACAAATGCTTTGCATTTCAATTCCTCTTTTTTGTTTAAATTTTCTTTTTTATGAAAATATAAGCAAAATGTCTCATTAGACCCTCTCATACTGAACACGTCTGCGCGTGACCCAGACTCCTAGCATGTGAGCAACTTGGCTCTCAAGTGAAAAGTATGGTCCACATTCACTGGATTCCATCCAAATCCAAAAACCAATACACTCCATACTACAAGAGACACATCATATCTGCTGTGGCTTCCAGCTGTGGGTCTTGCAGGTATACCTGTGTAATTCCTCAAATTTTGCATATCTGCATTTTTTTTTTCCTTTAATACTTTTTTTTTCCTCGTTAATAAATCTGCAAAGTCCTGCAGCATTGAAACCCCTGATCCCCCCCTCCCTCCCTCTATTTACATAAATACGTTGAACCTGCAACATGACAATGTCTATTGTGCTGCGAATCCTGCACGGGTCTGCCTTCCTGCCTGTGAGGGGCGCTAGCAGTGGCGAGGACGGCCAGCCCACTGGCCCAGTGCATGCGTACGCCTCCATTCGTTTACTCGCCCGGGTCACGCCATATCGCCGCTGTGAAAAGTAGTTTTACAAAACAGAGTACCTGACTTCTTGTTCGTTCCCGTAAATACGCTTTGTACGCATGTACAATTTTTTTTTGTCTGCACACCTGCCTCCTATACACGTTGCACCCCTGACCGTCCGCCAAAACACTGTAATATGTATAGCACACACACTCTGAAAAATAATAATAATAATAATAATAATAATAATATTAATAAAATAAAAAGAATTACAATACTAAAGTTAAATTTAGAAAACATGGCTCCTTCCGAAGCATGCGGCGAGCAAGGGGGCGGAGCCCTGGTGTCGGTCAGCCGGCCAATAAGAGAGTCCGCTCTGCTCACGCGGCCCAGCCCTCAGACAGGCGCACGCGCTTGACGGTGGGGCTCCCGCGCTCTTCCGGGGAGTGGCGCGTCAGTCCCGGCGGCGAGTGGAACTCGCTGCCTCGCTGCTCATCCCGGTCACTGCCCTCGTACGAGCTGCCACAGCTGCTCAGGCTGTCAGCGGGCGAGCGGCCCGCGTCCTGGCGCGACGGCAGCGGGGCGTGCGGGTGCGGCGGCGGGTGCGGCGGCGGGTAGCCCGCGGAGCGATCTCTAGGAGGAGAAACAGGTTCGGACTTGATGTGCAGGCTTTGGGCAGAGGGCTGGGACAGATTTGAACTCTGACATAAGTGAGTGCTATTGCAATTTCTGTAGAAGAGAAGGAAACTCGGTTACAGGGTGAGGAAACGGCATTCGTCCGCCACACAGTCAGACACTTACACGCACAGGCACACACGCAGTGCAAAGACTTCATAAAACCATGCGAGTGTTAAGTAATGTTCATATGATACTGCATACTGCTCTGAAAAACATAGGAACGTAGCATTGTTGGTACATTGAGACACCCAGAATCCTCTGCTCTATACTGAGAGGGACTTATCAAGAAGAGCCTTTCTCTGTTCTACTTGATCGATTTCAGCCATTAGTTCTTGATATTAAGTGTCTTACATAGAAGCAGATGTACTCTTACAATCCCCCTGAATTACAATGGAGCGTCTGGAGTTAGCTACAAATACAATACTTGTACAAGCCTTGAATATCAATTTTTAACTTATCCTTTGATTTTCATTTTGTACGTTCTGTCTTTCAAAAAAACAAAAACCATATTTAATATATTTTATTTTCTAAGATTTTGTGGCGCTGGCTGTAATTTTTCGGGACAGATGCTTTATTAATACAAGGGGGCTTAATCCAAACCAGATGGCTTCATGTGTTTCAAGCCCAAATTACACCAACCGCTGGTTTAATCGTGCCCTTCTTTGGGGTCGGCCTTTTGCTTTTGTTTGCTGCTGAGAGTGGGGGGCCTTCAGAGAGGCGGGGGCCTAGATGTGGGGCCCAAATATGTATTTAAGCCCCCCCCCCTTTAATCTGAGACGCGCTCCCTCGTGCTCATACAGTAACCTCATTCGGGTTGCCAGATGTTCATTGAGAAGTAGCTAAGCATGCCAAGAGAGTCAAAGCGGCCAACGGGGCCCGTCCCGGAGGCGATCGGTTACACGGCCGGCCATCAGAGCCAATGGAGAGGCGCGGCCTTGGATGGGCATGTCGCGTGAGGGGGTGTTAAGCGGGCGTGGCTAACAGTTAGCCACTAAGCGGGGACCCCGGGTGCTGCCGGGTTGCTTACCCAAGATGGGCCAGGGTGGAGTGCTGCATGTTCTGGACGTGTTGCTGCTGGTGCTGGTGCTGTTGCTGCCAGCCCGTCACCGAGCCCAGGTGCAGCGCGCTGGCGCTGTTGAAGCCCGAGAGTGACGACAGATCCGCGCTGCTGAGGGAGTACTCTGTGGGGGGGTGACACGACATGTTACGCTGAGAACAGAACGAATCCCCGATACTCTTCAGCGGCATTCAATGCCCCCAGGGACTGTTTACAATATATTTGTCGCTTTTTTATCTATATAAAAAACCTCATTACCAAACAATTCATAACATTTGAAACACGTTAAAGGGAAACCACACAATATTAGTTGAAATTGGTTAATATTTGGACGATTTCCTGTGTACCCGAAGGAGAATGCATTTAATGTACCCTAAATAAAGAACTGCATCTTTTATGACCCTATGACATCATTTAGACGTTTCTGTTGAGATTGCATTGCGTCTTCATGAGGAATAGATCTTGTGTGTTCTCTGTGTTACAGATATTAAAACTGTGACATTCCACCATCATGATATTTACTTTGAAAGACAGGGTTTTATCTACTGATTCAGCCCCGAAACTGCCATAGCCTAGTTGGCTCAGTGAAAAGGTTAGAAGGGTAATCTCAAATTTGACATAGACATAGAACTTCTGAACTTAATCAAGTAAATGTTTGTTTTGGATCAGAACAAAACAACCACAGGTTATTTGCGAAGTACAAGAAGAACAGTAATCTGCAATATATAATAATTCATAGTTTTTAAGCAATCTGAAGCAGTTCAGAAACCAAGCACAAACCAAAAAGTGGAACTTGTCAGTGGAAGTTCACTCTGAGTGGCTTTGATTGACTCGAGCCTTAAAGTGATGATACACAGGGCAACTTTTTGGGCATTGTTGGCTGCTAGGGCACTCTCCCATTGATGGGCAACAAACTTCTATCTGGACAATTTTGTTTTCAGTGACCAATTATTCGAGATCTTCCAATCAGAATGCTAGCAGCCGATCACATGACCGACTTGGAGCTTCAGCAGCCATCTTTGCGGTGTCTGTCTCCCTTGCAATTGATTTGCTCTTCTGATTGGATGTTGCCAACTGCTTGTAGTCTTGATTAGTTGTCCTATGTCTCACCTGGTTGCCTGTTGCCCACAACATTGCCAGGCAACATGGCTCAAAAAGTTAACCCGCGTATCATCACCTTTAGTGCTGTTGTTAATGTCTATAGTCAGAGCAGCTATACTTACCAGTGCCATAGGAGGTTGAGATGGCTGATGGGTAGCCTCCCATTCCTTGACCCGGCAGAGTTGGCGTTGCTACAGAAACAACTGGAGTAGCCAATGACTGTGCAGACTGTGAGTTATTTATTCTCTGGTTCTGCAATAAAAGTGAGCGCACAAATAAATATCACTGTGGATGTACAATAAACAGTATATATGCCCTTTTATAAAGTTGAAACAAATCAACAGGATGCAAATGCATTGAAATGAATAAATCATGCTGATCTCTGCCAACCCTGAGGTCTCACTGTAGCTATAGTAACCCATACATCACTGTCTCCTTGGTAACAGGGCCTTGGTAGGGTTCCTGTATTGTGCAGGGTGACAGGAATGATGTGAGGTCGATGGGATTAAACAAACTCCTTCTGATCTTTTACCTTCATTTCAATATATAAACAGATTTGGAGATAATGGCACGGCTGTTACAAGTGGGGAAGGTAAAAAGTTGATGGGACGACAGCAGACAGGTGGGGACAAATGTGCCCGCCGCTATGCACCACTAGGTGTCGCCCTCGACTCAGGCAAACTCCTACGGCTGTCAAACGTGATCCACATGTCACAGACCACGGGACCACATTCGTGCTTTGTTATAAAAGCAAAGCCCTACTGATTCATCTAAATTATTTAATTTCTCCCAGGCTCCCTGCCTCTTAAATGTCAATTTAAGGATGGGCTCTAATCTTTGCTGTCTCACTTACCAATAGCAGGTCAACATCCTCAGACTGGCGGCAATGAAAAGGAGGGGCGATAGATTGAAATTAGCGTGATTGGTGGCTGTGTGGTTTTGGGTGGGGGGACTGGGGGTGGGGCCCGGTATAGATCTAACATGTGTGTAGCTTCTCTAAGGGACGTCCGATGTAACAGCGGCGCTAGGGTTGCGGACAGGGTGACCCAAACCTTACAGTGTGTTACTATGTCTTTCTCGGAACCCCCCTCTGCCCAGGACACTGCCATGACATACAAAATCTTAGCTAACAGACAGATGGAAAGGGAACTCATGAGAACAAATGAGGGCAAAATACAGTGGGTGAAAACAAAAGAGGTGCTTGATTTGGGACAGGTCAGCTGCAGATGGAAGTCGCGGAGTGTCTACTCACGATAGAGGGCATGGCGTTCTTGGAGCCTGGCGGGATGAGCACACGCAGGTCCGACTTGCGATTGTTCATGCCTAGGTTTATGGGCGGGGGGGACTTGGCCTGCATGCCCTTGCCCAGGCCCCCCGGCGAGACCAGCAGGCCGGGGGAGTTGCGATGGTTTCCATACCCGTTTCCTGCAGGAGAAACAGGGCAAAGCGGTGGTGAGAAGCTGAGGTCACTCGGGTCCTCGTCGGCACCTCTGTCCATCTCTCTGCCCGCTTAAAAAGAGAGGAACAGAGCTGAAGGAGACAACGGCTGCATAGAGGAGTTAGCTTAGCATCATTATAGAGGAGTTAGCTTAGCATGGTTATAGAGGAGTTAGCTTAGCATCGTTATAGAGGAGTTAGCTTAGCATCGTTATAGAGGAGTTAGCTTAGCACCGTTTCAGGGCCATGGAAAACAGTCAAGTGGCGCAAGGGGGCCACGTTAAAGTCCACGGAAATGTGCTTCTGCAAAAGATTACGGACAATCTGTTTCTCTTCTGCTAAAGCAGAAGTGAGGAGGGTGGAAGGCGCCTTTACGGATCAGGTTAAATTGTCACGCTTTAGCACACAGATCGAGTCGCATCCTTGGGTCGAGCGAGACAGCGCGCCACACTGTCGTGGAGATGGGGGGGCTGCTGCAACCAAAACAAACCACACCTCAGCTCATACTCCCCGCTTTCCGGGTTTTAAACTTGGGTCCTCTTTTGCAAAGTCAGATTACCGTCTCTGCCGCGAAGCGAAACCTCACTCGTTCCGCATCGAGGCTGGCGGGGGATTTAACAAGCGCGTGGATTTCGTAACGAGAACGGACCTCATGAACTGAGAGCTTCCGAGGATTTTTCATTGTGATTTTCTTATTATTTTACAGTTTGGCTCGGCACCAGTTTCCTTTTTACATGAGTGTCCTTGGCGGAGCTTGGCACCGTGACACATGAACGTTGTCGAGCCAGTCACATGGGTGGTCATGAGGCCTCGGGACAGGTCAGAGATCAGAGGACAGTCCCCTTCCCCTGACCCTTTCTCTCTTGCGAGAGAAACACCCCCCCCCCCCCCCAAAAAAAAAATAATTTTCCAGGCATCCATGTGCTCTTAGGTAAAAATGCCAAATTACGGGATGGGAGACCGCAGAGGGGTGGCCTTGCCAGGGGGTAAATATACACGCATGGGGGGGGGAGCTCGTGTTACAGACGGGCTCAAATATGCCACTTAAACACCCCACCCATGGTTATGTCCATGAAGTCAGAAAGCTCCAGAAGAAAAGGGCAAACGAAAAAAGCCGAGCCTGCAATGCCCCCCCCAGAACTCCCCCCTCCACCAAATCACCGGTTTTCTTGCGGTAGGACGCAAAGTGCTCCGACGTGCTCCCCCACTTCGGGGGGGGGGGCGGTGGTGGTACTGTGGACGTCCGCGTATTTCCTAATCATACGCTGGCGGGAAAACGAGACACAGATGTCCTCCCCGGAACTTTCCACAGGGCATCTTTTGTTTCACTGTGGCTGACGAGCCCCGGAGGCGTGATTTATCCCACGTCCGGGGGCGGCGAGCAACTGCCTGCGCCGGACAGGCTGCTGGGCCTCCGGGACACACAACAGCGGCATGACCCCCTGCCACTGCCTCCCTGCTGACTTTTAGCCTTTTCAGGTACCAAGAAAGGTACCTGCCATATAGAACTACATCAGGACATCAGTCAACTTTAATCAGGCAGAATATCACCAACAAAGACAATGTTATTTCGTATTACACAATTTTACCTGCATATACAGAATGGTTTACATTTAGGATTGATCTAGTACAGGGTTGAAAGGTAGGGGAACACCCTGGATAAGATGCAAAATTACATCAGTGTAAAACTGGTTCAAAAATGCTGGTTGGACAGTGTGATGACATAAAGTCCAAACTGTCACTGCAAGATTTCCAGTGCAGTGATTTAACTGTGAATTACAATACCGGCTTCAGCCTGTCTGGGGTGGGTGTTACTGCTGCCCTGTAGTGGTGCTAATCAGCTATTACTCCGGCCTGTTGTAAAATGTCAAGGCACCCCCAGATCTCAGGAGCTTCTTCATGACCCCTGCTCAGCCACATTGGTCCAAACGACCCAGTGAGTCACATGATGTGGCCGGGGCATAGCCTTTAAACGAAAGCCCACGTGATCGCCATGACAAAGGTCATCACAAAGGTCGCCACAAAGGTCATCGCGTCCCGCCCTGTCATGGACACAGGGGGCGTACATAGATGTCTCTGTGTCATTTGGAAACACCCGTTCCTGACCAGGCGTCTCCATTTTGCCCAGGCTGTTGTCCCACTGCAATCATTTACTTTTCGTTGCTGCTTAATTGTGTAGATTCAGACACACAATGCGTGTCACTCAGCCCGCAAGGAGTAAAGTGCACGCTTTGGGATGGACGACTTTTAACTAAAAGGTCCTTCAGACTTCACTCCGCTCCCCCCTGAAGTTGTCAGCCCTGTCAACAGTAATAAGAACATTGCTGACAGAAAAAAAAGGCTAAAAATATATATAGAATTTATAAACATGGGGGGGGGGGGTTGCTCAGGTTTTGGCTGCATTTGGTTGCCCCTCGCCTGTAATTACAAGCCTCGGCCTTAAAGGGACACTCAAGGCTGTTCAGATTTCACAGCAGGCGCCATGGTGGAGAGAGAAATGACGACGTGTGTTACAGGGAGTGCACCACATAGGCCGGCGTCGACACCTGCATGCAACCTGGTTTAGAATCAAATGGTAGAAGGTGGCTTCCTTTTACGGCCGTGAAAGACTGCAGATTCACAGCAAGTCGCCGATCTGTCACCATTGCCGCCGCTGTGGTCGCCATGGGAGCCACAGGCTGCATACCCACAGCGGATGGACCGCTCTCACCCCGAGGAACCGAGACGGGGTGTAGCTTGGCCTTCCGTCACACAGGAAGCTCAAGTCCCTCAGCGCATTTACCACATAATTAAAACCTCCGACCAGAAGCCCGCGTGGGTGAGACGCTGACGGAACCGGCAGTAGGACCAGCTCTGGGCGGGTGTGCTTTACGCTGCCGTGTCGACACACTGTGTCCATCTCACCGTGTGTCTGACAGCGCGCGGCCAGGCGGATTTCCCGACAAAAAGACAGAAAACAGAGGAACGGAGTTAATGTGCTGTTCATAAGGCTGGACTGATTGTAGTAAAAAAAAAATAGCACGGACTCCATAAAGCACACTCAGGATTCAGAAACAAAGTCCGTCAGAAAAACCTGCTCATCTAATGCTGCTTCCAGAACCATCCATGTGTCATTTGGCTAAACACTCTTTAGCATGACAGAGCCGTTTACGCGTGAGCTGTCTCAGAGCATTCTGGGGCATTACGAACACGAATCTGCCTGCACTATTATTTTAAATCATACACACATACATACATGCATACATACATACATATATAGATACAATTATAAGTCAACGGCTGGGTAATCCTGAGAACCCAGCTAAGGTCACTTTAATAGCTGGTAACATACCGTGTTTTTGGCTTTTTGCACATAGTGCTTATGGGGGTGTGGAAAGCGAACACCACCCTGTTATGGTGACACTGAGTGAACCGCATGTGGCGTTAGAGAGATTCCACATCTGGGGCAAAAATGCACCGAAAAGGAGCAGAATATTCATGAGAGACATGCGGTGGCCCGGTGGCGAGTGCCCTGGACACTCAGCGAGTGCGCTTGTCCCTTTCCAGTGCAGCGTCGCACACAGGACGCCTCTGTTCTCAGTCACGGCAACAAAGGACACATTTGATGGCGGCTGCTGCGGCTCGCCGATGACCGGGCATCGGCCCAGAAAGGCCGCTTTTGTGTCGGCCAGCGACGGGGGGCCAGACAGAGGGCCCCCTCCTGACCCCCCAGGCTGGGGGGCATCCGGCAGCGGCCAGCTGTGTGTAGAGGACCAGCCTCCCCCCCAGCTCTCAAGAGGCGTATGGTGGTAAATTCACACGTTACGACACGACACACACACACTTTCTCAGATACCTTGGAAATATGACGAAATTGAATGAATTGCGTTTAATGTATCTTCAGACTGCAAAGTAAAAACGTTTAACGATGGCATTACAGATGGTAGCAGGCCTCAGCCCACACAGTTTTACTGGATATTTCATAAGTGTTGCAAAAACGCCATCTGAACCGAATGTAACCGCTACGCCCCCACTACGCTCCCACTATGCTCCCACTACGCTCCCACTACTCTACTAAAAAAATCACTGAAGGTTTTTTTTTTCTCTGCACAGATCTGAACTGTTTCCCAAATAGCCTCCATTTGTGGCCTTGTGTTTGTGAATCAGTACTAATATTAAAATAGTCCCTGTGGTTTGCTTGGTGGGGGGGGGGGGGGGGGGGGGGGGGGG
>JAODLD010000124.1:28716897-28752238 GCA_026781065.1 Mormyrops boulengeri
GGAAGACTATTCCATACTCCAACTACACGCTGTGTGAAGAAGTGCTTCCTCAAGTTCATTTTAAAATGTTCTCCCAACAGAGGGGTCAGAGGAGAATGGCCAGACTCATTAAGCTAATATGAATACCACTAGTGCGAAAATAACAGCTCGGTACAACAGTGGTGTGCAGGAATGCTTTTCGCAATATGCAACTCACCTACTTTTTAAGTATTTCTGGAGTCCAAAATACATACTACATGCTACTAACTATGTGCTCCTGATAAAGTAGCCAGAGTGTATAAATTATGCATATTACTGACATCATTAGCTAATATTATTTAGCTGCGCAGCTCTTAAATTTGGAATTTTGGTTTAATGAAACAAGTGCTGTGCACAGAGACACAGGCCGGGTTTGCAGTAATGGAAAAATCTGTTACAGTACATAGGACAATAACATTAAATAAAATTACACCTACAAAGTTTTAATGGTGTGACCATTTGAAGAATTTCACTGTGTATTTCTTGCTAAAAGCAGCACAGAGTGGATCTGCCTATGTCTGACGCTGATGGAGTAGGGGGTACCTGCCCCTCCGGGGTAACTGAGGATGGGGCGGGGACAGCAAGCAGTGGGGCAGCAGAGGATGAAGGGGGAAGAGAGACCCTTGCTGTACCGGGTGAGGATGGTGAGAGGGTGGCTGGGCAGCACAGGCTAGGTGACATGCAGGAGCAGCAGGAGGCCTTGCAGGTCTACACAGCCACGCCCAGAACATTGTTTCACCTTCAGGAGAGCAGGTCTCCCCGCAAAACCCACCCTCTGGTAAGGAGATTTTACATATTCATTTGCGATCTGTATGTCACAAAATAAATAAACATTCATGTAAAACTTTAAAAAGCCAGGCTAACATGATTGAGTTCACATTCATTCTGAACATTCATATTGGATCTCATCATACTTCTGAAATCACGGTGTTACTCAAATATAATGATGCATATGGGACTTTTTTTCCAAAACAGCTGTTAATTTTCATGCTCTGGAGAGGCCTGATGGTTTTAATGTATGGTCAACAAACCCGTGTCACCTCCTTTACTGTTCCAGACTCTGACGTGGGCTTTCGGCATGAACAAGGCCCTGCCCGTTTTCAGCCTGCAGGACAAAGAGCGGCTGGTCACCTTCTACGCCTGTGCCCATGTGGCAGTGATGTATGATCACACCTCCACCTCCCAGCGCCTTCTCCAGGCAAGCAGCCCGCACAACCACACACTGATCACCTTTGACTCCACAACACATTCTGCAAGTGGAATTCTGCGGCCCAAAGAGGGGTACTGATTAGAGCTCTGCTACTATATGAAAAACACATAACCTCTGATTAAAGTAATGTGTCCTAATGAATACCCACAAGATAGATTTAGCAAAATATATGGTGCTGCTCTGCTTTAGTACAATACATGCATTGTAATTGCCTTGCAAATAGCTTAATCCTTTGGAATATAAATAGCTGACATGTGAATAACTATCTCTAATTGACACCCTGCCTATTTTACATGATGTGTATAGGGGAATTCAGTAATGGAAATTAGTTAGTTTTGCGGGTGGCATGGTGGCTCAACGGGTGGCGCTGTTGCCTCACAACTCTAGAGCTCGCAGTTCGAATTCCACCCCCATTTTGTGTGCTGCATGGGTTTCCTTCTTCAGCCTAGACACATGCAGTTTGGCTGATCGACGTCTCTAAGTTACTAGCGATGTTTGGCAGTGTGTGCATATGTATGGCCTGTGATGAAATGGCATACCTACCAGTCAAGGTGTACCTCAACCTTGTGCCCTTTGCTGCCTTATGACCCTGACCTGGATGGATGGATGGATGGATGGATGGAATTAGTGACCTGCTATACCACTATTGGCTGAGATGCCCCCTTCCCATTAACTCTGCTGTGGGGTGGGTTATGTACATTTTCCACCTGCAGGCAGGTGTGAGAATCTCCACACTACACTTCAATGCTTTGTGGCAACAGCAAAAGACAATTGCTGTTTTCTAAAATTAGAGTTTAAAAGAACAGGAATAAAATAGCTGTAATAACATTAATCTGGCATGGTTTCCTAGGGTCACTGCAGTCCAGTTTCCTGTCTGTGTGCTAGTGAAGACAAACGATGGCTGGTGACAACAGACAAGGGCCCGGACAGCTTGGTGATAATATGGGACTCTTACTCAGGGTAAAGCCATACCTCACAGGCGTGGATTTGGGTGTGGACTGTGGGAGTGTTGTGTGTTTTTGGGGGGGCAGGAGATTCAGGTTTGATTTTGGTCCCTACCAAAGTTGAAACCGAACCTACGTCCTAGCCTTATCTGAATGCAGCAAACCAATAATTACAATCATTCTGATAATGTTATAATAATTATTGAACTTTTCTTTGATAAATCCATTTTCTTTGTCTTTCCACAATTAGCCAGGTTCTTGTTTTTAATTATCTGGCCTGTGGTAGATATGGAAACTGGTGGATGCTATTTTGCTGTAGCATTCCCGTGAGGACGCTGTTTGACAGCCATCCTGAAGGTGGCGTTGCAGAGGTGGCTATGTCAAGAGATTCAAAGCTGCTGGTCACTGTCGGAGCCCGAGAGATTCAGGTTTGTTGGATTTTGTAGGAACAAAAATTCCTCAGCTAACGTCATCTTTTACCGTTTGGTGAAAAGGAATCGCCAAATGATAGGAATCTCTAAATGATGAAGGTCTAGGTGCTTTGAGATGCATTGAGATTTAGGTGTATTATTTAAGCAATGTCCCTAAGCACTGTGATCTGCAGTGGATTGGTATTAGTGTAAACAGATTTAATGTTTCTGTCCCAGAAATATGTGGTATGACAGGGTGTTGACTTATTAATCATTGACTTAATTTTTTTTTAATCATGGAGAAAAGTAACCCGAGGCTTAATGAATTTTCGATGAATCTTTTATAGAGAGTTTGTATCTGGGACTGGACAACTGAGACAGAAACCCCGCTCTGTGTTAAGGAAGTGGGTCCAGAATACGGCCATCAGGTAAGAGTCCTGTGATGTGATCAGTATGTACTGCGCATTTAATGAGAGCCAGCGCTGTTTCCAATGGGCTGCAGAATGTGGAGTCTGTTCTCTCAAGCTTTAGTACTGAGGTATGAATCTGAATTAGCATTATATTAAATCAAGTCCTTATTTGCTTTGGTGGTGTAAAAAGTGTGTTTATCATGTCATTAACGTGAATGTCATGGGGTATAGCAGCCTGTCAGAGCCAAAAAGGAATAATAGTTGTATATATTTTTAGCTACAGTTTTTAATTTGTTCCAGCACCATATCCTCTTCCATCCCACGGACAGCAATCAACTACTGAGTAACAGTGAGAGCCGTGTTTTATTTCACACAAAGGTATACAGTCTTTCAGTGTTTTCCAGTTTATTTTAATGAATCAAACTATGTATTTCCGAGTATAATACTTCATCCTCTTCTGCAGGACAAGGGGCATCTTGAGTTCTTGGCACCTAAAATTCCGGATAAGGTTGGATCAGAATGCATGTTTTTTTGGCGATGTCTCTCCTGCATGTCATGATAGAACCATGATGATGATGTCATGATGATCCACACTTTGTGGCTGCTTGAGGACTAACAGAAGGTCTGACAGCCCTCCGCTCTGTTTCTGATACATTTTCTTCATCCATTCGGTTTCCTCTTCAGACCTTCAAAAAGGCTGTGGGCCCGTTCAGTCAGTCCATCTTCCATCCTGGGGGTGTGCAGGCCGTGACAGCCACACTGACGGGTAACGTGCTGGTATGGGACATGCCCCACCGTGCGGCCTCCCCGGGGCTGCCACCCAGGAAAGCCACCAAGCTCATCCAGCTTGAGATGCATGGCATCTCTGTGCTGACCCAGATTGACAGGTATCCAGTGAGCTTCCACGCAGCCCCAACACCCTGCCTACAGGTCGGGGTCTAAGTTTAATCCCTCGGCAGATAAAAGAGGAGACAATCCTTGGGTTCTGGTGGATCCGCCTGCACAATTTGTCCATTCTGAGAACTGAAAGGTGTCTACTCAGATTTTCCAGTTTGAAATAGTTAAAGTCTCTGAAAGGACAAGCAAGGTTTTGAATCCTGCATTAGGTGTGGATATGGTGTAAGAGTTCGGCTTAATCGGAATCAACAGATGAGGTGGTGTGGGCATTTGAATCTCGCCTTCACGCACTGTGTGGAGCTTGCATGCCCTCCCTTTCAGGTACTCCACTTTTCTCATTCCATCCAGAGACACACGGGTAGGCTAACTGGAGTTTCTAAATTGTCCAGTATGTCTGTGCGTGTATGAATTTGTGCACATTTGTGCTTTGCAACGGTCCAAATCACATCCAACCTTGTGCCTATGCTGTCTGGATAGGCTCCAGATACCCCCCCCACCCCCCAATTATAAAATGAATGAATAAATAAGACAACCAATGGAAAGTTAGTTCGGCCAGCCATTGATGGACAGCACAAAACCTCATTTATATATCCCTAGTCATTATCACCATCGAATCTTCTTTTAATTACAATCACTATTTTGAGCCAGTATACACAGCAGCTATGTTAGGGATTAGGGGCTAGGGATCTGCGCATGTGTCCGGTAGGTCATGGGGTTGAAACCCATTTCCGGTGGAGTAATCATATTACTACTAGAGTCTTCGGTAAACCATCTGCCCAGCTGCTTCAGGGGTGCTGGCTGCTGGCTGACTCTGCTCTTAAGCATTCCTCATTTGTGCTTCTTTTTGGACAAAATGTTTGCTAAATAAATAGAAAAAGTAAATATAATAGTGAGAGCACCCAACATTTGGCGTTGAGTTGCTTAATTGACACTTTCAGCCTCATAGCTGGTATTTTACTATAGCATATAAAATTTGATACAATGTGCATGTCACTGTCCATGTGGGACTTGAACCAGCCACAGTCAGGATATAGATGTCACGATGCGGGCTGAGGCGAGCGGGGAAGGAGGCGAGAGAATCCAGGATACGGGGAATACGGGGTTTATTCAGGGTAGACAGGCAACCAGGGGAGCACACGGGAAACGGGAAGCAGCGAACATCGACAATACACGCAACGTTAATGACGGATCTGAGGAAGACTAGACAGAACATAGACTAAATACAGGAGGTGACGAGCAGGAAACGAACAACAGCTGGCAAACGGGAGGATTCCACACGGGGTTAACGAGGAGGTGTGGTCCACATGAGGGCGATCGGGGCTGGGTGTGACAATAGATGTATGGCCTAACCATTGTGCTGCCTGCTTCCCCCTTGGCTGCTTGAGTTTAACACACAGCCTACAGTTTTATCGTGACAGGCAATGTCCAGGGCCATGTCACAGTCTACGATGAGCACTTCAAGCAAGTTGAGCGGCTCAGCCAATTTGGCCTGGGCCCTATCGCGTCCATCTCCTTCTCTAGGGAGGAGGACTGCTCAGGTGGGGGACTTTCAGAACTCAGCTCGAAGTCCAAGCCATTCATACGGTGAGTGGGGATGCAGTTTCCTTAACACTACTCAAATGCTAAGTTTTAATCAAAAAACAGAGGCAATAAGACAAATTCAAATGAACCGGTTGATTTGTGATGGGAAAAAAAACATTTAACGCTGTTTATTGGTGAGGATGTGTGTGGTGCTCATTCCTCCCCTTGACACAGCAAACAATCACATTTTAAGTCAGCCAGGATTTAACCCCCATGCCACATCCCCTACAGGAAGTTTGTGCTGTCTACAGCCGACGCCACATTGTTGCACGTTGACCCGCAAGCTGGCCTGCCACAGATGCTGCTCAGGGGGCATTCGGAGGCTCTACACGCTGTCGCCAGCCACCCGTGTAAGCCTGTCATCGCCACGGGCAGCCGCTGTGGCCTCCTCAAGATCTGGAACTATCAACAGAAGGAGCTTGTCTACTACAGGGTCATCCAGGAGAAGAGGCAGATACAGTGTCTTGCATATGATGCTCAAGGTAGCCAGGCGAGGGACTTCCGGGTGAACACCATGGAGTGCAGGCACTGTGACTAATGGTTAAAATCCTCCGTAATATAATGTGCTAAAATGATCCCCTCCTTCAAGAATTTATCCTAACATGGGAAATATGATCAACTGAAAAGCCCAAGATAGAAAATAATAACCCTTCTCCCTATCTGTGGTGCACTGTTGTGCACTGATATCTTATAAGCCACCGGATAACGCTAACATTTATAATAACTCATTTGTGAGATCCTTGTAAGCTGGTTTGGGCAAAAGTAAATGCACATAATTACAGCAGGAAGGGTGTGAACCAACAGATATAATGCATCATCCCAAAACACCAACATGTTATGAGATACATCTCGTAGGATTAGGATACATTACATTGTAGGACTATATGCCTTATAAATATAATGTATAATGTGGAGTGAACAAATTGAGCTAATTTTAGGGATTTAGTATTGAGAGGTGCTGTGACCTCATCAGGAGGTGTGGTTTGAGGGTGGGAGGATGAATTGACAGTTATGGGAGATTAATAGTCTCTATCCATAACTACACATAAAAGTAGAGTGTTATATGAAAATTCAATCAATATAAAGTCAGACTTGTGATGTGTGTGCCTGACACAGGTGTCTGTTTGGCCCTGGGCTTCACCTGTGGAGCGGTAGAAATCATGGACACCTCAGCTCCCCAGTATGATGAGAACCATTTGTTAAAATACAGCAACCACTGCATAAGCCACGTGGCCTTCTCCCCGGACTCACAGTACCTGGCCACAGCGGTGAGTGGGGGGGCGTGGATCATTGGATTAGAGTGTGTTTCTACTAGTCGCTTGAAGAAAAGAAGGCAGGAGAGGATTAGATGCGCCCTGAGCTGCATGTGTTACAGTCGCTGGAGGAGCTGCAGAAACGAGGCCTCGTTCCTCGTGAGGAAAAAGGATGAAGGGCACTGAAAGGACGGTAGTGAACTAGGCTGGATAACGGTGGCGTTCCCGTTCCAGGACACAGGGAACACCGTGACGGTGATCCGACTCCATTCCGAGGATGGACGGAAAGTGTGGCGATACCTGGGCCGGCATCGCTCCCACTACAAGCTCATCCAGGACCTCCTGTTCGGGGTCCAGCTGGACAGCAGCCAGCCCAGGCTGTTCTCCCTTGGGATGGATCGCATGCTGGTGAGTCCTGTGTGGAACAACCTAAACTGTTCTGGAGAGCTGCTGATTGGGCTGCCGGTGATGCAGGTCTTGTGAGCAGGTGGAGTATGACGTCCTGGGCAGCAGGGAGGATGACCTGCGGATCTGCAGCGTCGAGCGCATCGAGCAGGGCGCCGTGCCCACCTGCATGGCCTGGTACCCACCTCTCACCTCAGAGCATTTTCTGCTCACCGCCTCCGACCATTACAAGATGAAGCTGTTCAACAGTACCACCAAAATGTGCAGGTCAGCATTAGCCTGTCGTACCATCCTTCCGTCTTGCCTTTTAGTCTTTTCTTTCATCCTCTGATTACATAAGATCATCTCGTGTTTACTCAATTTAGTTTTTAAACTGCATTAAGAATTTTAGGCAAATATTGTATGTAAATATTTTGTTTTCTGTCAACAAACAACACAGTACTATTTACTGATAAAAACCAATGGGAAATATGGGAAATAAGGTAAGGTTGTATAAAAATTGTCTATTTAATCATCATATGGAGATGAAGTCACCTTGGAGTTACAGTGACATATATATATTACCGCATTCACTATATTCATTGCTGCTAATGTCCTCCTGCTGTAATTAGGTGATAATTAAGTGTTTTCAGATAGTGTAACTGTTTTCTGTTTTTCTCAAGCAGAAAGACACATTTGGGCCCCACGTATGGGTCACCTGTTAAGAAGATTGCCACTCTGCCCGTGTCAGCAGGAGGGAACCGAAAGTCCCACTATCTGGTCTTCATCAATCAAGATAAGGTGAATGATCTGTGTTTTTGTGTGTTTTCCTCTCTAATTAAATGTAATTAGGAGGAACTGATTCTTTCACTGCCTAGACATTATATAAGACCTGTATTAATGATTGCCTGTACTGTTTAAGTACGGGGTCAAAAATATGTTTAACGGTTAAATGAAGAAGGTATGAATGCGGCAAGAAAAGACAAAACCCCAGCGGTAAAAATGAACCCAGATGTAGCACTCCAAACATGGATTTTAGTGAAGAGTCAGCTACCTAGAATTTGCTTAAAGTAGACTTTTTTGGTATAGTCGCTTGGTAGGACCAATGGTGAGACAAAGGACTTCTAGGTCCAAAAACTCCATGAGAAGCAGAAGAGAAGCTTTCATAAGGCAGAAGACACTGGGGGAGACAATGGGGAAATAAGGATGTATTACCATGGTTGTTTACTGTGCTTTGCTTTGGGATTCCCATCGTTCTTTTGCCTTTGGGCCCTGAGGAACAGACAGGCTGCTTGACCAGCTCTTTTATTGCCCAAGGTGGGGCTTCAGATCCTGCCCTTGGATGGAAACCCCCACAAGTCCTTTGCAATGCTCTGTCATCCAACTGGCGCCTCCTCCTTCACCTGCTCCTACGATGGCAAATATATCTTCACCGCAGGCGGCATCGACTGCACCCTCCTCTCGTGGGAGACTAACCTGAAGTGAGCCTAAGCCCCGTACACAAGATGGGCCTACAGTTAGAACAGGTTCAGGCCCAGCTAAAGCCTGTCTATTTATGTACAGATTTCCCGGCCAGGATGTAAAATAAATGCAACCTCAAGCAGGAAATTCCTGGCGGTTTCTTTTTCCATGGTTATAAATTATCCCAATGACAACAATGACTGAATTCATGACCCATCAAAGGTGTGAGAACAGGTTGTATATGAGCTAATTGTAAGTTGTGACCTAGCTGGCCCTCTCGGTATAAGTGTATAAGACTGCTTTACTTCTCTTCACGGTGTATTTTAGTGCCATGGAGGCTGTGGCTTCTCTTGGAGGCCAGGGAATTGAGCCTTTCTACGGGCTGCTGGAAGGAGGGAGAGAGGGGGAGTTCTACAAGGTGGGAACTTCGTTCTCTCTGCTTAATCACTATTTACATCATTGCCTTTATCAGTATAACAACAGTGTAAATGATTTAATGCATAACAAAGTCTTTAAGAAATACACAGAGGGGCAGTAAATACTCAGCTCTATGCCAATTACCATGTTTTCCTTTGACGTAGAAAGCAAAATTATTTGTACAAGTGTTTTTAAAATATTTATTCTCGGCATGTGAAAAAAGCCTGTCATTGTAAATGAAGATTGTACTGTACATGGGGGCAGATTTTCTTGAATGGGTAGAAAACAGTTCAAGTCATACAGTAGCTAGATGATTTGAGCTGTGGCCAATGGGATGAGCACATGAGACACACCCTCTATCAAACCGCATTTATGGCCAGACCATTAAGTTAAAGCGCCGGTTTGTCCTTCCGTAAGTAACATTGGCTTTGTTATGTTTATGTTTCTTAGGAAATGGAGGACTACTTCTATCACTGTCAGCTGCGCAGTCAGGCCGTAGACACTATGGAGCCCCGGCAGCTGTCCACGACAATCCCTCTGGCAGAGTTGCCCTTCATGATGCGAGCTTTGGGCTTCTTTCCCACGGAGCAGGAGGTAATGGGGGGGGGGAAGCAGTTCATCTCAGCCCTCCTGGGGGTGAGAGGGGTATGGCTAACCGTTCCCACCCCGAACCTCGCCAGCTTGAGCACATGCACAATGAAGTTAAGTTCAGCCGCTATGCTGAGACGGGGAAGTACGTGATGGATGTGGACCTGGAGGAGTTCATCAAGCTGTACGTCAACCACAGGCCAGCATTTGAGGTTTACATGCCTGAGATGGAGCGCTTATTCGAGCTCCTGGGCTGCCCGAATGAAAAGGGAGAGCAGTGCTTGAACAGGGAGGAGCTTCTGGAACTTCTACAGGCAAGAGGTGTGGCTCTGTATCATTTACATATTCAAAAAGAACGAATGACTCACACAAGTAAAGCAAGAGCTAACAGCGAGCCCCGCCCCCAAAACACTGTTATGTCACATAATGATAACCGATCTGCAGATTAAGGTGGCTCATCAGCTGGAGCATAGCACTGATGTTTTGTGTTTTGTTGTGCTGTTTCATGATAAGGGGAACACATGACAGAAGAGGAACTGGCAGAGTCCTTCATCACATTACTGGGGTTAAACGCAGGCGGAGGATCTGACCTGGGAGATGGTCAGGATATTGGTAAGTTCAGATCTTAAGGATGTTTTGATATAGAAGGAAAAGTGCATCATATTATCCATTTTTTAATGCAAGTTGTACATTGGGTGAGATCCAAGGATCCATGAGCATGGAACAGAAATAAAACCTGTGCAGCAATGAGGTGAGTGCACGTGTGTACATGTCATGGCACGTTGGGCATAAATTATGGGGGGGGCGCAGGCAGGTGGTGGTGAAGGGTTTTAACCCGCTCAATAATCAAAACCAGCCAATACAACCCCCTGGACCCCTTAAATGGGTGGAGACCTCAACCCTCCCAAAGCTCAGCCCAAAGTTATGTCCTTGCACGTGGGCCCAGCAGTGCTTGACATGTGTGTTTGGTGATCTGTGTGTGGCATGCAGGCACAGAGGCCCTGGTGGAGCACGCAGTCCCAGTCGAGATCACAGAGGCCACACTGATAGGGGACATCCTGGGCTTCAGTCACCCTTGCAGAGAGCCCGTGTGCTCCAGAAGGGAGCAGCCGCTCGCCGGGGCCCCAATTTCACGGACAGAAGTGTGAATCGCTTGCCACCGGCTCGGCGGTGACACCCCGCAGGGATGTGAACTCGACTTCCGCAGGCCTGGCTGGATTTGCCACATTTGACACTGCGTTGACACCTCCATGATGAACTGTTCCGTACAACTGCCCTCCACTTTCATCTTCTGCCTGTCATCCTTTGTGCCTGTACTATTAAATTTTATTTACACACTTTATTATTTTTAAAAGGATTTTCCCCCAATGCTTTCATGTTTCACCCAAAGTACATTTAGAATAATTCTTTTTCAATGAGATACTTACTAATGGGCTTTTCTACCAACGCAATTAAAATAATTTAGTGTATTTCCTATCTGTATTATTGGAAAAAGTTAAAAAAATAAAAATAAACTGTTCAAATTATATATTGTGTCAATTGTTATTTTTTTTAATTATTTATCCAGATAAAATACATTTAAAAATCTATTTCCCTTCAGTATTGTTGAATAAATGTATTACATTTTTAAAATCCATCTTCCCCATTCCGGCCGAGCAGCCCCGCGTCTACGTGCCGGTGTACGGCGCGAAGTTCCGGGTGAAGTTTTTTTTTTTTTCTTCCAGCGACAACAATGCAACTCCAGAGCCCCTTTTGTTCTGCTTGATATTTCGCACCATCGTCGCACAAAGTGCGATAAAGCCCGTCCGCCTCGCCTCTCGGCGCCGCGCTGCGCTGCGCTGAGCTCCGCTCCGGCCGTGCAGCTGTGGGCTTCTCTCTGCGCTGCAGTCGGCGCAGGCGCGCTCCCCGCTTTCAAAGCTCTTACATTGAATGTTTGCATTGTGTCTGAACTGCCGGCGAGCTTTAGAAAAAAATATATATATATTTAAGGAGCAGCAGCGATGTCGGGCAGGTCGGTCCGCGCGGAGACCCGGAGTAGAGCGAAAGATGACATCAAGCGGGTTATGGCCGCTATTGAGAAAGTACGAAAATGGTAAGTTTGTCTGGGGAAGGAGAGGGAAAAAAAGCCCTTATTCGTTATCTAATACCAGAAAGCCAGATCGTGGGGGAGGAGAGAGGACGAGAAGAAAGAATTAAATGAAAGCGGGGTCATCTTGAATTCAATCCGTTCGGCTTGTTCCGCTTGGCTCAGGTGTGCTTCGGCGCCCTCGCACCCGGGATCGCACACCGGGCCGATTACAAATAGCACTCGTGTCGATTTTTTAAAATGATTTTTTTCCCATTAATGTGGGTTGAACCCAGAAGCCATTTCGTTGCAGTCACATGAAGCCTTTGCTGTTTGCAGCCCGCTGTAATGCCGGGTAGAGGGAGCCGCGTTGTGTGGAGTGCAGAGGGGGAGACACACACAAATCATAACAATAATTTCCACCTTGTAACTATATGACGACGGCGCTCTAGAGTCGCAATAGTTTTTATACGGTCTCGGGGTTTTAAATTTAGCGCTTAGAGTCGCTCTTTAGTCCGAATTGAAAAAGCGTGCGGTGGGGGCTGGGAGGGGGAGGCAGTGCATGGCCGAACACGCAATATGACTCACACTTTGAAATCTACCGAAGATTACATTGTTTCATCGCAATCGACTGCCTGAAGATGCCATCATTATGTATTTTATTTATATTTAACCATATTGGATGTTAGTGGGACGCCGACGAAGGATTACTGGAATAGGATCGTCGCGAATTATACGGGCGATAGCGATCACGGATGGGTCGGAATATCGACTTAAATGTCGAGTTAAAGATATTTTTTGAGGGCTTATGAACATTTTAAAAACGTTTTGGTTCGCCGTATTATTTCAGTTTGGGCCTAGGCTCGGATGTGAAACCGAGTGTTTTAACACATTATTTAATTATTTGCTGATGTTTTACTGCAATGTTAACTTTAAATTCAGACTGCGACCCAAGTCGACGGACCCATATCACAACCAAAATATAGAAATATGTTCTTATAAGTCATAAGTGTTTTCATATTAAGCACTGCATAAAAACGTAGACCCGAATCTAATAGCGAACCAATTTTTAGGACACACAATGACGATATTTTATTTTGGTTTTGTGAAAATAAGAAAGATTAAAACATGTTTTTTCCAATTACCACTTCGTCAATCCACTCTTTAAAGGACGATTTTGAAATCTGGATTTGCATTTCATGCATAAGCAAATTAGATTTTGATGTTTTTTTTTGCTGACCAGATGCTACTGACATTAAACAACTCTTGGAGGCTTGTTGATCACAATCCCTGCTCATCAGTACTAAAGTGCCCCCCCCAACCAGCTTTGTCATGGGTACCAAGCTGTACCATTCCTCAGAGCACCACCACCCTGGGGATCCCTTTTGTGCCCAACTGCAGCGGCTAAATTGGAGCGCTGCCCAGGGATGACAATGGCGTACCATCGGGTCTTTTCCCCGTCTAGACTGACTGGCTGGTGAGCCAGACACTGCCTGTGTATCCCTGCGAGGGGTCTGTAAGGGTCCCCTCTGCGCCCCTATACGGCTTTGTCAGCGTTACACCAAAAGATTCAGTGCATCATGTTTGCAACGCCAAGTTAAAGATCTGACCTTGGGGGTCTCAAGACCTCTTTGTTGTTTATTGAGTGACCTGAATGATGGGGAAAATAAATGTAAACATATTTAAAATGTGAGGAAAAGATGTTCCCCTTACTTTGCAAGGAAGAGAGCAGTTTCTTGAACATTGCTGGAGTCTTACTGATGGGGGTTGTCATTATGCAGGGAGAAAAAGTGGGTGACAGTTGGTGACACGTCGCTCCGGATCTACAAGTGGGTCCCTGTGACCGAGCCCAAGACTGATGATGTAAGTTTCAGCCTGCTGGTTCCGGACTCTGCAGCAGAAGTTCCTAAAGTAACCTCTTTGTTCAAATGGCATGGATAGGTTTTATATCATTTTTGCTGTTCGGTTGCTGTTGCTTTGTTAAACAATTGTTACAGTATTAACATAATTAAATGGAATTTCATTTTTAAAAGCAACATTTGAGTTCAAACCACAGCCCTGCTGCGGGATATTTCCACACTCACATTTTGTTAATTTTCAGACATCCTCACTCAGGGCAATAATGTGTATGAGTGCATCCCCAGGTTCGTGGGGTTAGGGTGGAGTGACGTGAAAGGCATCTGATAACAGATACAGGCTGACCTAGGAAGTTGCCAGGAATATGCTGTAAAATGGGAAGTACTTAATTATTATAAAAGCCACTGTTTGCTCACTAGGTTCTGAAAATGCTAATGGCAAGGGTTCCTAAACAAAAAATCGCCTGAAGGTCAATAAAAGGTTCACACTTCCTGTTCATGGTGTTTCCTGCCAAGTGTTCCTTGACACACGCTGCCAAAGTGTAACACGTGTCAGACGGACTAGGAGTCGAACTCACGTCACCACTTTGGCATATCTGCTAAGCATGAGTGTTGCCCCGCTGGGCTAAGGATGCCCCAGTCCTCCCCAGTGTATCCAGGGAATGCAGTTGCTGTGGTAACGGATTTGTGCAGGTCTCTGTGAGCACCGCATTATTAAGCCTGCTGTTTTGCAGAAGAGCAAAAACAAGAAGAAGGGTAAAGATGAGAAGTGTGGGTCAGAGGTCACGACCCCTGAGAATAGCTCCTCCCCCGGAATGATGGATATGCATGGTAAGACCCAGTGTTTTTTTTTTAAGTTAATATGCCCTGTGTTATATACATAACCATACACACCCAAAGGCTTGACCCATGTTTATGAAGCTGAGTAAGGTGCTCAACCAGTATATCCCCTATTACCATATTCGCATCCATAGCTAATTTTCACTATAGTGCAATTAGGAGTTTTGTCAAGTGAGGCCTGGGGGCCCTCTGGCCCTGCCCGTGCATGCAAACATGCGGCGCTTTTCCACTGGCTTACAGGAACCAGGCCGTACCCAACTCGAAGCAATTCTAGCTCACTTCGATTTTCCACCACAGGAATGTCAACCCGGTAAAGGCATTGCTGTGTTTGGAAAGCGACAGTGACGTAAAACCGAAAAGACACTTATTGACTGCACAAGGTGTATATCATGATTACTAGGTGCTAATTTCTGCTAGCATGTCTGTGAGAATCACTATTATGTTAGCTTAATTCCGCTAACGTTTGAGCATTAGCTTGCATTACGAATTCACTCTGTTCAGCTGTTCTCTAGTACTTTAAGTAGGAGGTTGGAAATTTTCAGAATCTGAGTTACCGGGAATGCGTCAATAACTGTACAATGCTACTAATAATGAGTAATATACTAAAAATGCCATTTTTGTTCTTTAGATAATACACGCATATTGATGCAGAACACCGTGCATTTCGACCAATCAGATTGTGGTGATTCAGCCACCTCAATTTACTAGCAGGGCCAAAAGCATGATTATGCAGGGCCACGTCAGCGCGAGTATGGGCCGGATACAGCTCTCATACATTACAGTAGAAAACCTGCGGTGCGGCTTGGTTCTTGGCCGCGGAAAAGCACCAATAGACGCTTCGACCAGTTCTACATCTGAGGCCTCAATGTTGGGTTTCCCTCAGATGACAACAGCAACCAGAGCTCCATCGCAGACTCGTCCCCTGTGAAGCAGGAGACGAGCAGCAATGCCAGTCCCACCCCGGAGCTGGCTGCTGTCTCTCAGAGCGACAGCAACGAGGCCAAGAGTGACCAGAGCCAGTCCCCTGACAAGGAGCCCATGGGCCCCGATGCAAAGTCTGAGCAGAGGCTGCAGCAGTCCAAGCAAGGTAGGCCGAGCCAACAGCGTGCACCACTCATGCTCTTCAATAACAGGTTCCAGGTGCTTTTTTAAAATCCAAATGAACTTTGCCTTCACCAAGTTAAAGAGCAGAATAGGTAATTACTTGGCTCAAGATGCCTCGTTAAGCATGTAGCTTATCTAAAATTTGAGGGATCTGTCGAGCAATGCGTCAATGCGTTCAGGGTGTTTCCGTGCGAGAGCTCGCTGCCGGCATGTGGTGCGACCAGCGGGGGCCTGGTGTCGTGGGGTTCCCTGAGAAAGTGTCCCTCATCTCAACCTTCCCTATTCAACCTCTTTCATATTTAAAATCATTTCAATCATTTGTGGAAGACATTTGTAAAAAACACAGTTTAAAAACACCAGTTCTGCTGATAAGGTAAAATAGACTTCATGGAATCTGAAACTGGCAAGCTTGTTAGTGGAGTCATTTGCACCATCTTTCTGCATCTTGGCTAGAAATGGTTGCATATTTTTCAGAAGTCAACAGCCTCTGCCGCAAAGACTTCGTATAGCAGACTTGCTGCTCCCGGCAAACTCTGAACCATCTGACAGTTGTGTATCACCCAGAATCCATCTGGCTGCGCTGTTGGCTGTGTTTCCTAATTCCTTACATATTTTACTTTGTTTGGCTGGATCTGCCTCATGATGTTATCATAAACATTTTCACGATATTTCATTAGATTCCCAGGCTATTGAACACATTATTTAATTTAACACGTTATTAACGACTATTGAAGCTTAAACTAGGGCATTATTTATGATTCTATTTTACAGATGACTGTTGACAGAAACAGGACAGACGGAATGTTCATAAAACAGTGGTTAGAAATGGATTTCCTCTAATTTATCCCTTTTCAGCATTAAAAAAGTGAAAGTCCTAAACATTCCCGAGAGGTAGCGTGCTGCAGTATTTTTGGATAAGGATCTTTGTCTTGGATCTGGGCCAAATGACCAGTAAAGGGGTGCATTACGGACAGGTCTGCCTGGGAAACACTTCTACCCCAGCCCAAATTGACCTTTTGTAGAATGGCTTTTGTCCACCATCTGTCTGGAGGGATTAATAGAATCCACTAGATCGGGATAGAATAGCAGTTTGGGTGGTTTTCATGCTCAGTCTACATTGTTCTAGCGGTTATATATTTTTAATTAAATGATCACTACTTAAATGATAACTGCTGAATCTTTGTGAAGAACAGCCATGCTGTCACTTCATGAATGCAATTAGACGCCAGATACATCCCAAAATTCTGTGCTTCCTACATCGTTTATTTAATTTATGTAATTTATGTAAAAGTATGTTTTCCATGTCATCTTTTTTTTTAACAGTACACATGTTTGTTCTTTATTTTGCCTTTTCACTAAAATCCTCAATTTCCCATGATCCTTTGGTGTTAACCAATGAGGAAGGGTGGTTTTGATGATGCTCCTTGGGAATTGTAGGAGCATAATGCAAATCCATAGATTCATTTCAGTGCCTAAACATAGATAGAAATAATTACCATGTGCAGTTCCCTTACCTAGATATCACAGGTTAAACTATTAGCATGTTACAAATTACTTACGGAGTATGAACCACATCTAGGTTTCTAACAAGCTTATTGCTCAAAATCAGCACCATTTTGTAAAGTACTGCTGTGGTTCAGATTTCAGCCTTTCCCGTAATTTCTTCTGAGAGATTTATAGCGTTTCTCTGGAAGGTTTCCTTGGTCTCTGTGGGTTTGGTGGATTTATTAACTTGCATATCAGCAATTGCTTAGTGTCCTTTTTGGGTGGGGAAGAGGATCTAATGGAGAATTTGTTGGCTTGCAGGCAAGAACCATCCCACCACAGAGTCTATGCTCAACACAGGCAAGAAAGATGGCAGGTCCTCTGGGGAGAAGGAGCCATCCTCGGAGTCTGCCAAAATCACTCAGGTACCAGCTATTGGCCCTTCATTTTGCCAGCAGGCACTGCCCTGAGGTAGCTGAATGCTGCCCCCGGGTATTCTCTCTTCTGTGTTTATGACAGGCTCCAAACTCTCCTGTGTATTCTGTGTGTTTGTGTGTGTGGTTTGTTCAGGCTCTTTTGCATTTGACTGGGGTGCTAGGATATGATGCTCTCTGGTTAGCAGGCTGCCGAGAGATCGCTAACAACCTTTGGTGCGAAGAGATTGATCACTTCAGATAGCTTATTAATTACAGCAATCTAAACTACAAATGAAGATTGGAAAACTACATGTACCATAGCCTGCCAGCATCGTGGTTGGAGACCACTGATCTATATCTTACTAATTGCAAACCTGCTAACATGACTTGCAAGTTGAAGGGCGTATAAGTTCATTGTTGAATATTACTCGTTTAAGGGAAATCAGTGGAGGGCTGAGGGTTGTCTAATAGGTGGCCTTTGGAGGAGAATTTCATATGAGTTTGCTGGGGTACTCCATTTTTCTGCCTCACATCAGCAGGGTCAGGAGTTTGAACTCCACCTCTGCAGGGTGCACTGGTTTCTCCCCCTGCTTTGTGCGGCCTGTGAAAGGCTACTGGATCCTCCCATGACCGTGAAGATAGATGGTTTATGTGAGAAGTCTATGAACTTTTGCAAGTAAACTGATACACAGCTGTCTTGAATGATTTTTTACTTCAAAACAGGAATTGGAAGATGGTGCCCCTCCCAGTAAGAAAGGCAAACTGGAGTCTCCATCTCCAGATTTTGAGGAGAATTAAGCATCTAATACCTGATCCACCTCTTCCCCTCACCTATCTACCGATTCGCGTGATGTCCCTGCCCCCCCCGCCAACCCCCCCCACGTCCGAAGAAGGGGAACGTCACCAACAGGCGGTGAAATATTTTTTTTTAAGTAGCTCGGGGTGGGGGGGGGCTGAGATCACAAAAGTTCGTGGTTTTATAAATAACTGCACCCCAAGGCAAACTGGCCACGATACAGCTAGCCGTTACCACGTGAAACAGCAAGACCAAGCACTAAAACCCGCCCCCAAAAACAAAGGGGGCTCTCTCTATCGGTGAAATTTTTGACAAGCTGTCTTTTGAAGGGGGCGGGGAGATTTTTCATGGCCATGCAGTATTTGACAGCTTTCCCCCCTGCTTTTTCTTCTTTTTTTCTTCCCCTCGTTCTTCTGAGTTGGTTTACCATCGCTTTGTTTAGACAGAAGAGTCACATATTAGGGTCCACTGTACAGGCTATTTTTAACAACTACACTAAAAGCAGAAGAGAATAACGCTAAAATAAATTTTATGAGGCCACATTTAAAAACAAACTTCCCATTTCACGCCTTGCAGTCCTGGCTTTATTTGTGTTTTTCTCACTCTCGTCAAGATGCGTTGATTCACAATCAACGGATTATTTCCGACTTAAATTAAAAGTCATCGATTAGAATGAAGGGGTCTGGGTGCCTCTGAGGCAGAGCACAGGTGTTCCTGCCAAGCCACGTGAACGCCAGGAAGACGTAAAGCCACCCCTGTTACCGTCACCTTTTAATGTCACAAGGTTAATGCACGTGATGCAGAAAAGCTGATTGGCGCGTTGATCCTAAAGATCGGTAACCATGTCACATCCATGTTTAGCGAGGCCAGGCAGAAGCATTAGAAATGCAGCCCGCAAGTGAGTGAGACGGAAAAAATAATGCTGTAAGGAGGCAGGACATGAGCTTACAGGCCGGGGGCGAGGGGCCATTCCAGGAATCTAACTTCAAGACCTCGCCGGAGATTAAAATTGACGGGAAGTCATTAGGATCGGTGCGATGTTAGTGAGGAACAGGAGTGAAGTCGAACCCAGAGCAACGGGTGCACTTGGTTGCCATGGATTTGAAAATCAAGCACCATCCGGGGTCAGAGTGCGACGTGACGCAGTCTGCCCACCCTCTAGCACTTACTGACGTTTTTTCCCCCCTTCGCACTAGGATCCAACACCCCCAACCCCCCCGTGCCCCGGAGCACGAGGCAGAAACGTACCAGGAGCGCCCAGAGCCGTGAGGGAGGTTTGCCGAATCTCATTAGCCGAGAAGGTAGTCATTAACAGCGCGACCTTCGGAAATAATTAACAGACCCTTCCGTCCCCCCCCAGCACTCACTCAGCCCTCTCCCTGAGCTTGTGTACATGATGATGGGGGCGGCCAGGGGGTGGTGTTCCGAGATTAAAGAGAGGACATTCAGATTACGCTAATCTGGGAAATAGGATTGCCCCTCCCCCCCCGGCTCCTGAGTGGCTCCCACCTCCCTGTCCATTCTCACTGCTTCATTTATTTTCTCCTTCTGTCATTTCATAGTAATATTGGTATCAATAAAAGCATGAAAAGGGCTTTGGAAGGAATCCACAGTACACACACACACACAGACACACACACACACAGACACAAACACACACATGCAAATTACGGAGTATATAAAAAACAAGCAAGATACTTGAAACCTCAAAGGGTTTGACTCAACACCATGACTCAGCCCAAGAATACTTACTGCTGGACCTTATGAATATATATCTTTTTCTAAAACAAACAACATTGAACCAAAATTAAAATCGGTCCACATCGGATCTCATGCACAGCTGAAGGTTTCTTCATATTCCCTAAAGCAATTCCTGTTCTCTGGATATTTCCCAGCTCAGAAAGGCCCCCGCCAGATTAGTTGTTTTTTAATCTCGAGCCAAAGATAACAAGTAAGCTAGGTCTGCTTTAACAAAGACACACAGCACACATTGACTGTGACAATATATAGAGCTTAATATAAAGATGACGGTTCTAATTACGGACGTTGACTCCTAGCAGAGAGCTAGCAGGGATCGCTCGTACGCCCGCCGCATGTGATGTGGCGAGATGGCGGATATTCTGAAGCGAGTCGGCGCAGCAGACCAACAGCAGCCAGATTTTTGCTCAGACTGACTCATTACGTTATAGCGGCTCACAGAAGGTTCCTAACGCTGTAGTGACAAACTCACAAAGCAACAACAACAAAAAAACGCTTAGTTAGAGACTTAGAGCTGACTGATTAGCGCTCCCTGCATGCTGTGTTTTTGCCAGGTGAAAACATTTCTCCCCAGAGAAAAACAGCATAAGCTTCAGCTGTTAACCGTTTATATGACTTCAAATATCTTGCATAAATAGCATTTGCTTATTTGAGGATCTACGTGTCTGTTATCTGATATTGACTTGCCGCACTATAGTTATTTTCTAAATACTATATATACAGAGCATATGCACTACATATACATACTATATACTATATATACTTGTGTGTATATACATTAATAACTAAAGTGACTGAATTCCTGCCGGCCACTGGTTCCTGAAGATGCTTAAGTTCCGCCTGCTAGCGACTTACAGCGGAGTTATGAAGGAACGGCCTGTTTATTTTTTCCCAGTGAAGCTGGAGATCTGTGAAAGACACGTCTGAAGTTTATTTTCACCTCTGGAAGCTGTTTGCCGCCGCGGCCCGCAGATGAGACACGTTCGCGGCTGTTAATCATCTCCGACGGCTCAGTAGCTTTTTCCAAGCACACTCACGAGGCGGCCCCCGTCACCGCGTGGATCCGTGCGTCTGTGCAAGCGTGTGATTTGATGGGGGGGGCAGCTGTTTCCCTTGCTGAAAGGCTGCCCTGGGACGGGCTCTCCGAGACATAAACATCGCAGGGGGGAGCTCTCACAAGCCCCCGTTTCGCCGTTGAGCTGACGTCGCTAACTGTCAGCCAGAGACGTGCTAATTGCATGTAGCTTCCTCGCTAATGCGGCCCAGGCTACTGGGCTCAGCCGCCCACGCGCCACGCCCTCCTCCCGATCCCCCCCCCCAACACCCATCGCTGGCTGCTCCGGGGATGAGACTCTCTGGGTGCATGAGGAAAACTTTCAAGAAGGGGCGCAGCTGAACGGCAGGTGGTGGAACCCTGACAGTTAACCTGCCCCCCACCCCTCCGCTCCTTGCCACATCTCGGGCCCCCCCCGCCGCGCTGGCTGAGACATCGGCCCGTCTCTGCTCGCTCCGTTACACCCTCCGCCACCAGCCGCGGCTCCCGGTCCGTCTTGACTCTCGGTGTGTGAAACCGGGAGCGACACTCTGTCAGGCACTTTCCGGCTTGCCTGCTGTCCCCCGCCGTGAAATCTCTCCATGTCTTGTCCGCGCCGCCCCGTGCGGCGCCCCTATGACGGCCGGCAGGGATATTTTCATTTCCCGCAATCCGGTGGAGTACTGCTTGATATGTTATAAAGGTGAATAGTATCACGCTTATCAAACGTCACTCATGACGGACAGATTGTCCTTCGCCTCACCTCATTCGCCTCTGTGTCTGCTTTATACAGCCGACAATCAGGCTCTGATCTGACCCTATGTCCATGACCTATGAACTATACATACTTTCACATTAAAAATAACTTTAAAACACTAAAGACAAAACGCTAGTAAACTGTAGCCGATACTTCATATAATTGGCATCACAAGCTCACATGTAGAATATTTCAGGGGGCTGGGCTGCATTTACCAGGGGCGTAATGGCTTAAAAGTCGAGTGTCATGCAGTGTATGACAGGGCTGTGTGACTCTGTGGGTCACTGCTCCTTCCGCTTGCTGTGAGAGGCTCAGAGAAGGCAAGGGGAGCGTACAGGGGGTATTGGCAGGGATGGGGGTCTGGTTTGAGAGACACACGCATGCACACACACACAGACACATTAACACACATATGCTCAGGCCTCTGACGATCCATCAGACCTGGAGTGTCTTTTATGCTGTCGTCTCCTCTCTAACATGAAAGTCAGGGAGCACAAGTGTCATGGCCCAATCTGCAGCTCGGTTCCCCCTCCCCGGCCGCAACAATGAAATTTAAGCCCCAGGAAAATGGGTTGCCACGTCAGATTGAGAGCTGCCCCGGCGAGACGGCGAGTCCGTGATCCACATGCCGAGCACCTGCCCCAAGACCTTTTGTATGGCCTGCTGATCCGGCCGGGGGGGGGGGGGGGGGTACACGTGTGGGCCACCCCGGCTCTGGGCTCCACCTGGCTCACTCGAGAACTCGAGATGTCCTCTTAAGTTCACCTAAACCCGTTCAGGGCTCCCCAAACGCGGCTTAAGAGAAACTGATTTCACACCCGGTGTCTGCTAGCACCTTACCTCTCGAAGTTTCAAAACGACACCAGAGACCCTGAAAACCATCCTATAAAACATTTAAAGCTATTAAAGTCTACCTATGTTTACAACTGCAGGTTTTAGAGATTCAAAGCCTCCAAAATGTCCTTCCGCAGAATATTTACCGGACTCAATAGTCAAATGCTACCCGCCTAATACACGGTTTATATATATAGTGAGCACATCTATCCATCTGTCTCCACTAAGTGCTGATTCTGCGTGGGGGGGCTTTCCCTGGAATCACAAGACACAAAGCAGGGGACAGGCTGACCACTAAGCCAGTCCATCACTATGGGCGATTTAGAGACACTAAGTCATCTGACTAATACTTGAGAGTGGGAGGAAGCCGGAGTACTTGGAGGAAGTGCATGAAGACACCAGGAGGACGTGCAAACTGCAGAGACTGCAGTGGGTCGGGTGTGCAAACTGCAGACACTGCAGTGGAATGGGCGTGCAAACTGCGGACACTGCAATGTCTCGGGCGTGCAAATCAGTCCCCCCAGTCTGGGCAGTATCAGGCCGCGGTGCTCCCCAATAAAATACCTTCCACCAAAGATGAGACATACAGCGACATGTCAGGTGCGGGGCCGGGGTGGACAGTAGGGGGCGTTCACCTCGACAATGTCGGAGTTGGTGCGGCTCTCGTGCGGCTCGTTGTACTCGGTGTACTTCAGCAGCACCTTGTCCATGTCAGTGCTGGCGTACTGGAAGAGCTTGTTAGTGCTGTTGAAGATGATGAGGGCGATCTCACAGTCGCACAGCACGCTCAGCTCGTAGGCCTTCTTCATCAGGCCGAACTTCCTCTTCGTAAACGTCACCTGGAAAAGTAAATGCATCTGACTTCAGCCAACGTTTTTTGTGTTTTTTAAATATGTAAATCCATCAGTGTTGCTGCAAAAGCCAATCCTAAACAACAAAAGCACGTTTCATTTGCACACACATCAACAGATTAGCCATAGCCAAAAGAAATCTTTCTTTCATGATTACTGTACAATATTTATGGCATTTTGAAGGTTAACACCAATAGCTAATGTAAAAAGTCCAGTGGAAAGTCTATAGAGTTCTTACTGGTACCCAGTGCTGAGTACACTTCATTTTATAGGCCAGACAGTTATTTTTGGGACCTTTGGGGCCCAAGACAGCTACCGGGACAAAGAAAATAAAAATAGGTTCATTCACAGCTGCTTAAACGCATCAAGGAGGTTCGGTGAATTCAATGAACGTATTCTGTGAATGGCACATACAACAGGCGAGCTTTTTGTGGGTTTTTCATAAAAATTAACTAAGATTTTAAAAACATTTAAATAAAACCGATTCCAAACCATTTCTTTGGTACGCATGAATAGCTTGCGGGGTCCCTCGCGCCCCCTTGTCTTTACCGCTATTTGCAGTTTATGATGATATCCCTACAGGATCGTCCCGTTGGCCAGGTGTTATCCCTCCAGGACAATCTTGAATAAATGACAAACGTTTTACACGAAGCAGTTTGCACTTAAACGGCTTTAAACAGACTTGCAACCACGGAAGCGTGACAGCGACCCCCCCTTCGCTTGTACACCGCACTCCTCCATCCCAAACGCCACCTATTAGACGCCAACGGAGATCTTGCCTACGAGGGGTTGCACTAAATTTAGAAAATGACAAATCCAAGGTGAAGTTCATGCCCCGCGAATTGACTCCCTCCCCCCTCGCCCGGTTATTCGCGCTTTTAAGCCGGCGACAGCCCGGAATTATGCTGGCACAAGAAGACGTGGCAAAGGATGGGGGCTCGGCCGGGCATCGGTCAGCTGGGGCACCGGGCCCCAGCCCCCCGCCAGCGAGATCCGATCGGATCGGATTAACTAGAAATGCGTAAAATTCACTTTTATAAATAAATCAAACAGCTGACGCTTTAGTCCAAAACGAAACTTAAGCGTGGTGCCTTTTTACAATGCATAATCATTTTCTTGATTTATTCCCTGCTATTATTATTATCCTGTATCACCAATGTTTTCTTTTTTCTTCTTAACATCATTTTCCCTGTGTCAGTAATGCGATCTTGCCGTCTGACTTGTAGACAAACTACAGCAAACGGTGTAAAAACAAGATCGCGGCCAGCACCCATTTGCGACGTGTAACTCAATGTGCTTAATTCAGTAGCGTCGATTTAAATATGATCCTAATAAAACTGGGAGCTGTTAAGAGTCATATGCCTTTCATTTATTCATGTGTAGCGTTGCCCAGTCTGTTTACACTGCATACTAAATTACCGCCGGCGCAGAAAACAATGCGAGATAAACAGTACCGCGGCAATTAGCCCGGTCGATTTCATCCTAAACCGAATGGATTAGAAATCAATGTATTGCATTTAATAACGGAACTGAAAGTGTTTTAAATATGATGGAAAAATAAACAAGAGGAATATATTTAGCCTGGACATGGGGCATTTTGTGACTGACAGCGGCGTCAGAATGAGTAATGTCACAGAAAGTCACATCTTCCCCTTTCTGCATGTCTGCCCTGCATGATACCTGGCCTGTGATGCAAGTGAGAATGAATCATGCTTGGAGCGGGACAAATCGGAAAGGAAAGAGAGGTCAGTTCTTGCCCCGTTATTTTAAATGATCATAATTATTATTTTAACAAAGTTCTTGTGTAATTAGGCTAATAGAGCATATTTTTTAAACTAATAATCCTAAAAAGCTTCTTATAACTTCTTTTCAAATTAATAATTTAAAAAAAAATCTGCCATGGAGGTTGCATTTGGTGTCCTGAATAAAGCCGTTTCCTGGAGGAAACAAGGTGTTGAGAAGCAGGTATGCCCTTTCGGGAGGCCGCTGCCAGCACGGGAAGGACTTTTTTTTTTTGTTCTTGCTCCCAGGAGGTGCCACTGCCCGGCGAGGTAGAAAAACGAGCCGGGTGTTCCCTCCAAGCGGAGAGAGAGCGACTGGAGCGTGAGCACACGGCTGACTCGACTGTTTGAGTCCATTTCTGCTATTAATTTTTTAAACTGCACAAGGACTGCTGCACCACCCCCCCCAGCTCACTGTGGGTGGAGGGGCTGGGGGACTGGGCCAGGAGTTTCTGTGGGTGACGTCTTAGTGGGTGATAACTCAGTTCCTGCCAGGCCTGGTGTAAACCCCCATGACATCCCTTAACCAACTTAATAATAATTCATACCAGCTAACTAACCCGCTTTCAAAATGCCATCTGTCTGGCTGCTTACATGCCGTTACTGCTCAGATATAAATCATCCCCATAACAGGAATCGGATGCATATTGGCGGACGACAGCGTCTGATGAGCGGCACCAAGGTGGGCTGCCCCCTCCGCCCCCCTGCCCCCGTCGGCATGGACGTCACGGTCACACACGCGGTGCCGATCGCACCCTCCAGGAGGCTACACCGGTTAGCCTGGCCGTCTGCACGCTGTGATGAAACTCGCGCCAAAAAGGCACGGGATGGGGGCCGGAGTTACAGCCGAATAGCAGCAGCGACGGGTGGGACCTCACACGCGGCGAGGAGCGCTCACACGCACACTCATTTGTATTCATATCTTTGTGGGGACCGTCCATTCATTTCTATGGGAAAACCCATTTTAATTGCATTCAGAGTTTGATAAAATTGAATGTCCCCTTGTGAGGATCGAAGAAGTGGCCCCCACACCATCAAAATAACAGCTTTGGTCCCCACAGTGTAACATTTATATAACTCCCCCCCCCCCACACACACACACGCCCACCCAAAACGCGAACAGCTAGACTGTTATCTGTAACCCAAAAACTATGCAAGCAGCTCACAAGACAATTAAAAACAAAATGTCGTAAACTATGGACAAAATGTCCCAAACAATAGTCAAATCTATCTATCTATCTATCTATCTATCTATCTATCTTCAGAGTGTCTAACTATTATTAAATATATATCTAATATAAATATATACTAAATATTTGCAAAACAAATATTTCACAATTATTATCTTAAGACTATGACCCTTACCTGGAGTAGTAAGATTAAGTCAGATTAAGGAATGGGTGGATGGACAGGTGAATATATTGCCATGACTACATGTACTATAAAAATAACCTGAAATACATCCATCCATTCACTTGTTTTTCATCATTCCAATGTGGGTTTATGATGACATTTTAAATCACGGCAGTAAAATATTTTACGCAAAGGATCTTTGATTGTCTCTGCAGATGAATGTGTGTCCTGGGTGTAAGGTTTACTCTAACACGTTAAATCAGTCACACATTCATGATATCAGGCAGTAAATATGACCCAGGTCACAGCAAATGACTGTTCCTCGTGCCTGTGACATTTCCTCCGGCAGCCTTGTTAGAGCTGCGGCGTTCTGTTCTGTGGTAACCACTCACTCTCAGTACTGTGCCCCTGTAATGTCTAAAGCGATTGGTGGGAAACGACCATTAAAAAAGGGGCCAGATACCGACTACTTCTCTCCCACAGTTTATGTCATGGCTGAAATTATGCATCTATTTTGTTCCGTCTCATATCTTCACAAGTCTGACAGCGTCAACAAGCTTTACGAGGTTGATGGCAGTGATAAGCCAACAGCCAATATGGTGACAATTGGTTTCCACACATTCTTGAAAGTGCTAAACATTTAAACCGATGCGTCTGTAAGTAAGAAACCATTCTGTGTAACACTGTGGTTTGTAAAGAAACAGGACACTTGGACGTCCCAGCGAAAACCTAAATCACCGCCACTGGCCAGTTAGATGCTCATGACATTTTCATCTCTGCAGGTAAGTGCGTGCATGCCTCACCACTTAGAGGTTTTTGCCGAGCGTATACTAACTCATCCCGGAGAGTTGTTTTCTTCTCCAAAATCGCTACCGTGTATGTCATATTGATGTCTTTTCTCCTCATGGATAATCCGGGCCCAGCCCTCTACCACTGCTAGAATTAGCAATATGAGACAAAATGTGAAGAGACACTCATCTCACTTTCAGTCAGAGCTGAGTTTAGCTCCTACATGGCATCTGAGAGGCCTCTCTAAAAGCAGGTACAAAGAAGGTTCCTGAAGACAAGCATGTTTACCAGGGGGCTCCCAAGACCCCCACTGTACCTCTGGCACAAAAGAAAAAAGAAGAAGAAAGAGAAAGAGGTCAACAATATCGTCATTCCCTGCCACGAGAAGAGGCCAGGAAGCATATTTATATGTGTTTCCTGCCATAACAGGAAGCACCAGGCTGCTTCCCCTTCACAAAGGCTTCGCTTCTGCTTATCCCACCTCCCGTCCTGCGTTCCTGTTAGCCTGGGGGGTTGGGGGGGGTCCTTGGAGACACCCGCCTGTCCCATGCCTGCGCACTTTCGTGAACCCCCGCGTGCTGTGAACACCGTTACTTTGGCAAGGTCAGGTGGGGCCCTCAGAGAATTTCGTGCAAACTTTCTGTGTATTTTGGCCTTAATATATATACCCTTCTGTATAATAATACATCAAGCGATTCTCTCCCCAGCCCTGCACTGGATAAGAGGTACAGAAAATGTATGTATGAATGAACGGATGTAATAGCAATCCTCTCCATGTATAATAATACATATTGGTGAATACACATTGCATTATTATATTTAGCATTTTCCTATGAAAAGATTGAAAAGATCCTTCACAATGTGTTAAAGCATTCCATCAACTTTGCTAAGGCTGCCCTTTTGTGCAATCCATGGAAAGCAATCCCAAAATATGGAATGCTAGAACAAAAAACAAGGAACAGAACAGATCAGAGAGCCTTGATTATTCTGCATCATTAATTTGACGTTGATTTAGCCGCCCTTTCTCTGTCACGGCACTCAATCTCTCTCCCTCTCTCTCCCTCTCTGACACTCTTGCTCTCTCGCCTATGCAGGTTCACACATAAACAACAACCAGGGTATAAATAAATGTGGTTTTCTGACACCCTGGTATGGGAGGGGTTGGCAGGGGGGAGTTTCAGCTACGTGTCTCTCCCTCCTTCCTGTCAGTGGTCATCCTGCACCCTCGGGTGTATTCCCCTTTGGGTTACCTCGATCCCCCCCTCCCCCAGTGAGCTATGCAGGCAGATGCGTTGCTGTGATACGGGCCCCCGGCATGGGCCCTATAGCTGGCAGACCCCTGGGTGGCGGCCTCTTGTTTGCCTGACCATCGGCGTGGCTTTAAGCCGTATCGGGTTACACGCTGAGACTATGGCGGGCAGCGTGTGCTACTGAGGCTAATGTTGCACGGCAGCCCGGAGAGTGGGGGGGTCAGTCATTCTGCCTTTCCTGAACAAACCGATATGCACTCGAATCACCCATAAAGCCTGGTGCTGTCTGAGCGATGGCTGTGAGCTTTTCACGCACCACGAATCGCAGAAATATACAGCCGGGGATGTTGTGTGTGGCGTGGAGCCCGCTCAGGTCTCTGTGCACGGCACTGTGGCAACATCTGCTCTTACAATTTGTGTTGTAAGGCTCACGATGTGATTCCAAGGCTTGCGAAAAAAAAAACAATTACCAGATAGGAAGAGGTAATGAAAGGGGTTTTCTGAGACACCGATTGACGTAATCCCGGCACAATTAGATATCAACATAATTCTTTTCTATGGGAGTCAAGATGGCGAAAATCCCGATGGAGGTTTGAAAGATATCATAATAAAAAAATCCCAAAGGAAATATTTTCAGTTTTGTTGCTGGTACTTTGGGAAACAGCAGTATTTCATATGGGATAAGAGAAAAAAAAGCATGTTTTTTTTGGTATGAAGTGTTACGTAAAAGACATAATGGAAAATTTTAAGGAACAAATAAATAAAAAAGGAAACAAAGCATTGCTTAAATCTGTGAGTCAAAGCCGAGCTCAAGCAGCACGGTGGATTGAATGAATCATGGCTATGGTGTAGCGCGTTAGAATTAGCATGGCTGTAGTATAGCGCGTTAGAATTAGCATGGCTGTAGTATAGCGCGTTAGTATTAGCATGGCTATAGTGTAGCATGTTAGTATTAGCATGGCTATAGTGCAGCATGTTAGTATTAGCATGGATGCTGTCCTTCCTGTTTCAGCATTTATATAAGCAGAAGATAGAGAAAGCAGACCAACAGCAGCCTGAATAAAAAGCAACAAATTGAAACTAAAAAATTAAAGAGTCTTTTACAGATGTCATTGTCATCAAAGGGCTTAAGCTGTCTGGCCTTTGATTCAGAGTTTGGTTTTAACCTGAAAGGCGGGGCGCACTCATGCGGGGTTGGGGGGGGACTTTATGAAATCTCACTGCTGGTTAGCAGATGTATATTTCATTGCATTGAGCGGCAATTTGATTTCTTTCACCGTACACGGGCAAACTTCCTCGTATGCGCGACATCGACTCTCCCTGCCTTCTAGAGATTCGAAAACGGTCAAACTAAAATCAAACTAATTCCCCGCCATTGACAATGAAATCTCCACTTCTGGTTTGGGATTCACGGAGTGTCAAAGAGCCAAAACAACTAAAAGTAATTCTGCTTGAAAAAAAGAACCTCACTTAGGGGCAGACGATCATTAAGGCAACAGTATAAGGGGCCTTTCTGGAAGTGTAGTGATGGCGTCTCTCTGCCTGTTATTATTTTTTTCGACTGATTCTACCAAACGCATTTGTGGCATCCTGACACACTTAATGATTTTCAGTGTGTCCCTCTAGCAACATGCAAACTGCTGTGGTTTTAATAAGCAACCCTGTTATTTAATCCTGCTGCTTCATTCAGTACTTTTTACTGTGTTAGTCTCCAGAGCATTTCACTTTATTTTTAATTGTTTTATAAAAAGCATAAGCATATTTAAAGACAGGCAGATACACAGTAAATGAAGTGCAACTTTTAACATTTTGAATATCCTACAATAAGTAACGCTGTTTTCCCCATTCTGTATGAGTCCTGTATGTTAAAATAACATCAACCTTATTTAGATACTAAATCTTACCCCGAAAAAAGATTTTGATTAAATGAAAGTTGTGTTCTTTTATTTTTACTGAAGTCATTTTAATTTTGTATTACTTGTGTTTAAATGTGGCTAAGCCTTCACGTCAGATGATGAAGCATTTCTGTATAAAAATAAAAAGAATGAAAATAAATAAGAGGACAGTCGAGCAGTGTTACACCGAGTCCGACCCCCTTCATAAATCTGCTTTAGCGTGGTCCACGGTGTCCAACGCACCCTTCGGAGTCCATATTTCTTTCGCACTTCTTCCTGTGGACCCCAGCACCCTCAATAATTTAGATGCCCACCCCCAAGATTACATTAATTTAACAGGGGCTGCATTACTGCAGTCTGGAGCTGATCCAGGCTGCTGCTTTTTGGGGCTCACCTCCTTTCTCGCCCCCCCACAGCAGCAGGAGAGGCCCCGCGTGGTGTTTTGCTCACATCCCGCAGATAGGCATGGCGATCTCGACGGTCTGTTTGACTCTCAGGTGAACGGTGTGTCCCGGTAGCCTCAGAGCAGTCCAGCAAATTGCCTCATTTAGTTATTAAACATGGTTCAATCATCACACCAGGCTCTGTCTCGCTCTTCGAATGTGACACGTCAGAGTACATGGTGCTATTTTATGCTAAGACTATGTTTTTCCTCTTCCCAACCCCGTTCCAAATGCTGTTGAATTAAATTGCTTTTTTTGTATGATGATTTTCACCTCAGAGACCCTGATCGTTTCAGCTTTTCAGAAGGAACATGCTGCCCTGAACGAACCAAATAGGCCTTCTCGGGAAATTGTACCAAATAGAGGCACAAATATCCCACAAAATGGCAGGACATGCTAATAACTTGTTGGTTTTCATGTACATTAATTTCTTCTTCCGATACATATTTTTTCGTTGTGTCTACTCTTATAAACCCTTGCCTGTATTTATTTCTCTTCATTTATTTCATATTTCATTTTTTTTGTGATTATTGGATTCTCAATACACACAACGCAGCTGTATTTGGACAAATGTGGATTACATGAAGCAGGACTAAACAGCTCTTTCAAACACCAGGGTGCCCCTTAATGGACCTTGGTGTGTGCATGTCTGTGGGTGAATGTCCATCTTATAGCTATACTGAGCCAACAATCGGCAGCTCTTTTGTAATTCTCAGTAATTTATTGTTAGCCCTTCCGTCTGTGCTGCACTTTCTATACATTAAGCTGCCTCGACCTGTGCAGAAAATAATATTTGGCATGCACATGTGGCCTGTGTATGTGTGCGTGTGTCTTTTATTATCTTTTGGCTCTTAAAGTTGCTGCAGTCGCCTGGTCATGGCCACGATCTATAGGCAAAAGTGCCGCATCCGATATAGTCCTTGTCCTAGAAACTTGTGAGGGTCTTGTGACTAATGATGTCAGCAGACGCTGGTACAGAGCTTCCCCTGAGAGCCACACATGTGCGCGTGAGGACGCACAAACAGGGAGCGAACCCCTGCCCGCTTCAGGCCTGCGATACCAGCTACTGACTGATATGTTTCTCTGTACAAGCAGGTCTCGCCGGCTGCACCGGGACGCGGCATGAGCAAGACTGCCTGAAAAGGCCTGGAGTAACCCTGGCTCTTTTTCGGGGGAGGCATCATACATTTTTTGAGCTGCGTCGGAATGGGGTCTGCGATTATTAATTGCATTTGAGCGTCGATGGAAAGTCCCCATGACGATAGCGATGCAAATGCATGTGCTGTTTGTTTACCTCTTATCTAGCCACCCAGAAAACACCGCCTGCTCGAACAACAGCCGACCTAGAGAACCTCTCCCCGCCTGCTGCACCCACCCTCCTCCGTGCTCTCTCACCTGTCTGTTGCGTTCATCCATAATACGTGCAATCTGAATCTTCTTCCTCCCCATCTTCCCCGTCTTCTCCTCTGTCCCGTCTCCAAGGAATCGTGGGTATCCCTCTCCTGCTCGTCTTGAGGTCTCCCCAAGGCGCTCGTTGTCCTTACCACTTGCCTCTCTCAGTTCACTCCGGCATCTGCTCCTAAACAACGGGATGACACGAGTACGAAAGTGTCAAGAAGGGCCTTAACGCTTTCGAGAAACACCATGAAGGAATATCCTGTCAACAAAAATAAACTTTTGTAGGGGATTAAGTCATTTCTTCTTTTTCTTTGATTCGATTTGATGCCATAATGCCTCATTCCGGGCAGGTGCTCTGCTTTCAACAAACTTGGTAAAAAGCAACTCCTGTAATTGATAATAGGATAACACCAGAGCCTTGTTTTCAAATAATATACATGTTTCAGGTTTGGTATTTTTCTTTTTTTGGTATTATTAGATTGATATCGGTTACAATGACAATAACAGCTGATCTCTCAGCTTATAAACAGATATGATACCTATAATATGGTATATGATATATATTATGCATCGTCATTGCATTATTTTTTAAATTCTACGATCAGCATGATTTCCTGCACGTTAGCCAAAAAAATGAAATCAGCGTTTGAGCACACATCTGATTCGCAAGTGTTAGTTGACATGATTTTCTAGCAGAACAAACAATTCTGAAAAAACGAACTCTGCGTTTTTTTATTCCGCAAGGTGAGAAAACTTGTTTTCATATACCTTAAAAATGGAGCGCAATGGAGATGTGTGTTGGTTCTACGACAGCCTGTAGTAGTCCGCTGCCGAACTAAGAATCTAAGTCATTCAAGACTCAGCAAAAAATGTACCATCAAACCACAGGGCAGTTCTGCATTTGAAACGTTACCGGACTTTAGCTAACACGGATTACAGTGCCTAAGGGGGGAGTCATCTCCAAGATGGGGGCTTTTGTATTTTAGGCATTATGATTTCATAGCATCTGAAGGCAGCAGGAGGGAATTTTTACCGCAAAGCGATGACTAAAAACCAAAGCGAATTGCCATGGGAGGAAATGAAGCCATCTCTAAATGCAAATCGAAATGCAACAGACAGTGCAGCTGGAGACAGACATGAGTGCTGAAACAGGTCTGAGTTGCAGAAGGTAGAAATATAGAGAATCAGGCCCAATGCAAATGCCCTAAACCGGACCCATGCGCTTTGAGACGTTAGCATAGTGTTAGCATACAGACATTAGCACAGTGCCCGTTTATTTGGTTCGGATGATGTCAACTCCTTAAGCCACTGTGTGCTTGTGCTAATATGATGCCGACTGAATAAGAAAACAAATAGTTAATATAATGACAACTAAATAAGAAGTGAAGCGTCAAACTACGAGAACAGCATTTTTGTCATGAAGAAAAAATGCAAGAATGTACTTAGCCGACTTCAGTCCTACATATTTGCATGTTATAACAACACGGAAACAGAACATCAAACATCCAGATATGCTCAAGTCCACAAAAAAGAAAAATGCCCCAAAAATGTCATAAACTTATAAATTGTCTACATTAAAATCTACTTTCATTGAAATGCATAAAATATATACATTAATGCAAAAAAAATGTATGACCTTGGTAGTACTGGGACTTGCCGGTTTGATTAAACTTATTAAAGTCATATATATATATATATATAGACACATATCTCCATGCAAACATCTTCCACCTGCTAATTCCAGTCAGGGTCATGAGTCTCTGTTTTCACTTTCATAAATCCCATGACCTTCCACAATTACTGCATGTTTTACGAAAAGTTTTATTTAAGCTCCATTAGAAAAATTAATGGAGACATAATGTGCGATTAATTACTGCAAATGGGGGTTCAATTAGTGAGAACCTTCAGCCGTCCACACACAGCGGCGCGGCGATACCTCTGTGACACCGTTCTCCTGCCGCGTCCTGACCCGCCCGCTCTAACTTCTGCAGCCTCTTCTCCCGCTCACGACATCGAGGGATCCCGTCGATGTGACATCTTACGTAACCGCCGGTTGACTTTGCACACGAGTGCTCAATCCTCCCTTCCCCGCCCTCTGACCCCTTGCCCCACGCTGCTTAACACGCTGAGTGTGATCCTACCCTCCCCACTACATATCACCCCCCCCCCCCCAAGCATGTCCCAGCTCACAATCCCCTGTCAGTGATACCTCAGGCACAGTCACAGTCGGGCCCTCAGCTGTATCCTTGGCAAACAAAAGAGCCCAATTCAGCGGCTCACACTGGCCCGTGTAAGTAACATGCACCATTAGCTGCTGAGCATATGACATTAGCACAGTGCCTGCCCTGTCCCCCACCAAGCCAACATTCACACACATTTTATATTTCCTCTAAGCATTAAGTGAGAGAGACAGAGAGAGAAAGAGAGAGCGAGATTGAGATGTATGGAGAAAGAGACGTTTGTAAAAAGCTGTAAAAAAAAAGTTGTAAGTGACCCCTCCCACTCTTGGGATAAACACTCACCCCGATTTGTGAGCAAACGGCTACAGTTCACGCACATGCAGGATCCAGAGTCAAACAAGCTGTCCTAGAAGCTGTAAGCTAATTCACTAATCCACTGCCAATAGGCTTTTGGAGAGAGAGAGCGAGAGAGAGAGAGAGAGAGAGAGAGAGAGAGACGGGGGAGGGAGGGTAAGTGGAATCTCTCTCTCGCTGTGAGCCCGATGTCACTGCAAGCGGAGCTGCCCAGGAAAGCCACAGTTCACGAGGAGGTCTGAGAGTCAGGAAGGAAGCTGGAGAAACAGGGACTTCTTCACCGCTCCTTCTCATGACCGGAAGGAGGGCCAGTCGTGGGGGGCGGGGGCTATTTTTTGACAGTGGGGATCGTAAGAGAGAGAAAGGTTCAAATGGAACTAGACGAGGGTCCAGATTCTCCTGGGAGGGAAAGCTCATCATGGCCGACATATAGTGTGGCGGCTGGGAGGGGCTTTAACTAGGAAAACAGGGTCGGCAGCGAGACCACGGCCACCTGGCGTGGGGGGGGGGGGGGGGGGTGTATATCCCGC
>JAODLD010000124.1:28758676-28768739 GCA_026781065.1 Mormyrops boulengeri
CCCCCCCCCCCCGCCGCCCCCGCGGCGGCCCCCCGCCCCCCCGCCCCCCCCCCCCCCCCCCACCCCCCCCCCCCCCCCCCCCCCCCCCCCCCCCCGCGCGCGCCCGCGCGCCCGCGGACTTCAAAGGGGCCGTGGGACAAAAAAGCAAACAAGAAAAATGAAACATTACAAACTTGCTCTAAGAAAAGCACAGTTTCAAAATCACCCGTACCACTGACAATGTCATATATATGCAACGAGAGCGTACAAAGATGGCCGCCCGGCCGGAAGAGCTTCAGCTGGTTAATGTGCTGCTTTGAGAAGGTCCTCCTTTCAGACTCGTCTCTACAAAGTGTGCATCCCTCCCACTGCTCCTCAGCGCATCCACAGCTTTTCTCAGGCCTCAGGAATCCCACTTAACATCAGCCGCTATGTCCTGCTCCCCCAAACCGGCCTTCTGATAAAAAATAATCCACAGGAAGAGTCCCCTCTGGTGTTTGTCTCTCGGTTATCCCTTTGTTGGTATCCTCCACTCCTCAAAGCAATGTCAGCCACCACACAGGCACCGTTTTGGAAGCGAGAGGACCTCCGCCGCTTTCGGCCGTCAGCTGTCGCAGGCAAAACTCGCACGGCTAACGCTTGCCTGGGCTCGTGTTCGAATCAGCTCTCGATAAACACCACCCTTCGCTTGACAACTCTTCCTTGATCTCGGAGCCTTGCTACATGCACACAGAACACATGCTTTCATCTGTACATCACCGATATGGCTAGTGTTTTTTTCCACGTTACTATAGCCGAGTGATGATGGCGATGAAGAACAGCAACAGAACAAATTCCCAGATCTAATAAAAATTCCTAGCATCAGAAGGTAGCAAACCTTAATCAATTGTTTTTCATACTCCAAGAAGCTTCTTGTCAACATTTGAGCTAGTCATCGAGAGGTTCAGTCCTACTCTGGTCTCTCAGCAACAGTGGTGCACTCAGTCACTCATTACTGGCCAGACTTTGCCTATACTCAAAGTTTTTTCATTTGCTCAACCTTCACATCTTCTGAACCCCCAAAGGCCAGATTTTAATCATATTTTTTCTGTCATTTTAACCGATTCTGTCTTGTGTTTAACTTTACCCGTCACTCCGCTTAAGGCACGCCCCTCCCCCCAAGTTTGGGTCACTGCTACCCCTGTTTTGTGCCCCCCCCCCACCCTGCCGACTTCCCCACACAGCCTGTTAATTCTGCTGCCAAATAAACATCTAATTACACATGTAATTAACCAATGCGGCTCGCTAGCATCAGAGCATAATCCCTGTTATTGTTGCCTCCGTTTCTCTCCTATTAGTCTCTGAAACTGAAAAGCAGACAGCGAAACAGGAGGGGAAAAATAGGATTTGAAAATTTACTTCCCACGGAAAGATGCCGGCTTTTTTCTTCCCTTCATTCTGCTTATCCTGTTTTTCTGATGGTCTCAGAACTAGGTCATCAACATGCTACATGGCACACTACAAAATATATATGTGTGTGTGTGTGTGTGTGTGTGTGTGTGTATATCTATAAATACAGAAAAGGAACATTTGTTACTAAAAAAAAAAAGCCTTACAAATGGACAGGCTTATCCAATTAAGCCTGCGTAAGCACGTTAATGGTGCTCCATGAAACGGTCGTAAGGAGAAAAGGCGCCCAAACCATTCGGCATTTCCAAAGTGGCTCCTATCTCCTCTCCGGAAGGTTCTCTGGCTTCGCCTCCCATTCACTTTGATAAGATGCCCTACTTATTGAGATTATGCCCCCCCCCCCCATACACACACAGACACACACAGAGTTAGTCACACGGCACGGTAAATAAGCAAAGGGCAGGATAATTAAGGACGCGGCCAGTGAGGGAGGCGGCAAGGCGTAACTCCCGCTAACCCGTCACGCCGCGTGGCGCCGTAGCTACGGAAACGATGCCAGACTGTCGCGGGTACACCGCCGCCATTTCGGCACCACCTAAATAAATAAATGTGCCACTCGTTTTACAGGATAAACTTTAGGCAGGTGCTCGGAGATGTTCAGGAACTGTGCCTTTTTGGGTTCGGACATCTGATGTGCTGACAGATGGACCTGGGGCCTACAGGCAACGGTGTAACTTTGGATTCAACAATGGGGGAGTTGAGGTCTCCACCCATTTAGCGGGAGACATCATGGGGTTGCATTGGCCAATTCTGATGACTGGGGGTGATACAACCCCCCGACCTCCCCATCCACCCCATAATTTACGCCCATGCGTACAGGTTGTGACTGATGTCAAGGGTGTGATGTCAAACCTCTTTCAGCTGCAGTTTGGTACGCAGCTTGACAGCAGATTACGTGGGGGGGGACCTGTCCACCAGCCGGGGGAAGAAGCTTGGAGGCTGACCGCCCCGATGAGGTCAGCCTCGGCATCTGGGCCGCACTGGCTCTTCCCGTCTGCGGCATGGACGCCACTACAGCTAATTGGAGCCGAATTTAATATCCACTTTTCAAAACCGAGCCCCCCCCCCACGGCCCCTGGAAGCAGAGAGGGCATGGCAGCAAACGTGAGTCCGCATCACGGCGGACTACTCCTATTGACTTGGGGGCCCCTTGACTCGGTATTAGTGCCCATTTTAAATGCAAACCGGGCAAAAAGGGGGTCAGAGCCAAAGCATAGCCTAAAACCGGGGGCAACCGCTGGGGTAAACCTGCAAAACAATGAAGAACGAGCAGAAAATACCTGTAACCGTACTCCTGTGATGCATATGCATAAAAGGGGAGGCAAACTGACGATAAAACTTTTTTTGGTAAATATTCATAAAAAAGATATTAAGCTATAATTTGGAGGAGTCAGGAATCAGGTAGGGGGGCCTGAATAACGATTCATGCTTTTAAATAAAAAATAATGAGCAAACTAACTCGGCCGATACCTGGGCTCCTGTTAATGACCCGCCTGCCTCTCCTCCACGGCCGCAAATAGCGCACTACGCGCTTGTCGCGCATTGGTGTCAGTGCTTCCCAGCAAGCGATCGGCAGCGATGGTGGTGGGGAGGGGGAGTGGGGGCGTGACGTGAGACGCCCCCCCCCCCCAGCCGGCAACCCAGGCTGGTTGTAAACCCCCCGTCCCCGCCAGCGTGACGGCAGGTACCCACCCTGCTTCCCCGGTCTACCTCCACTATTTATAGCAATGTAAAAAGGAATGACGGACCCGAAATAAAACAATGAACTTTTTACCCCTAACGACAACGCGAGTGGAGCGACAGAAAGCCCCCCCCATCCCCCGCCACCCCCCACCAGCTCACGCGCACACAGAATGCGCAGGCCGGACACAGCCCCCGTCTCATGGCCGGACTATTTCTGTCCGAGGCCCATTTAGGAAGTGATGGACGAAGGCCAAGGCTTCTCTGTGAAGGCCCAACTGGCTTGGAGGGCTCCGGGGCCTTGCTGAAAATTTGGACAAGGTCGTTTTTCCTCCCCCCCCCACAACGTGTCTGTGACTCCCAGTAAAAGAATCCGTCTCCTGAAGCGCTAAACCACATCTGCTCTTTGCCTAGAAAGCCTTGAAGTGTAATGTGGATCTGAGGTTTCAAATATAGTGCAGCGGCCATCATTAATTATACATGCGTTACCGTGCTGCAAATTTCCTCTTTCGTCTCTCTCTTGCTCTCTCACTATCTCTCTCTTTCTCTACAGACTGGGCATCTATAAAGTATGAGGAAAATGAGCAACATCACAGGAACCAATATGTAGGAAGGTATCTACAAAGAATAAAACTTATAAGCTCTCCTGTACTACATACTCTTTTGTTCTATAGGTTCTATACTACTACTATACTACTTTTAAACTACTCTTTTGAGTATTTAGAAACTTTTCCTTACACTTACTTACACTAAGGAAAAGTTAAACAAAAAAATTAATTTTCACGTGAAAAGAGCATCAAAAATCATTCATGCATCGCCTGTCTACCCACTACAGGGTAACAGGGGGACCCGGGGCAGGGAACTCCCCAGAGAGTGCCAGTCCATCACAGCGCACATGCAGAAAAAAAGACACATCCTTTAATTAAATATATCGCAATGTGCATATTTATTTAATGACATTTCCATTAGTTTTAGCCATTTGTTGTTTCTTTTAACAAAACCAGCACCTAGGCCTGCAATTACACCCCAACACTGACATTCTGAAAAGCTGAAGTTTCTGCCATATCATGTATTGCATACTTTTGTATGAAAATGATAAAATGTATAGTTTTGCCTGTGGCAGACTCCAGCTGCGGCAGTGCCAGATAGACCCCAGGAAGTCGCGGCGGGAGGCCGGTAGCCCTGCCGCCCGGCGGTCCGGCCTGACGAACGAGCCGACTCGCGTCCTGCAGCGGGCAGATAAAGCCAGCGCCATCACTCTCGCAGGAGGCCGCGAGAACATCCACGACAGCACGCCCTGACATCTTCCTTTCACGAGCCGGACCCTGCTGGTGACAGCAGAGCATATTGCCTACATCTGCTAGGAACAGGACAAATAGCGGCGGAGGGGGCGGGAGTCGGACGGGGGCTGGGCTACACTTATGTCCTTTTGGCGATCGCTGTGTAAATGGGGCCTTAATATTATCCCTAACTTTTTTTGTAACCTTGTTCTGGAGATTGCTGGGCTTTCTCCTGCGGCGATAACATTCACGAAAATCCATTCTTGTTTGCCGGGTTGAAGCCAAGAACTCAAAGAGAATCAAAGCAGATGTACCCGCCGTTCACCAGCCTCACTATGAAATAAAGATGGCCGTGCAAAACCCGAAAACAAAAGAAGCGGCAATCGCCATTTCGGTGTTAAGTAACGATTTTGGGAGGCAAACAGATAACACGACACTGAGTGCCTCTTTTAGGCCCCTTACCAAATTAACAGTGCGACTCGAAACACTTACACCCTCCATCGTGAAGCCAAATGCAGAATCTGGCCTGCTAAAAATACCCTCTTTAAATACACATTTTGGGGAAACGTATTAGATTATCTCTACAAGAGCATAAAGAACCCTTGACCATGCTCCATGCGCCTGATGATGCTATAGGGTGAATCGACCATTTTATTTAGAATTTTTTTGCTTTGGTGACAAAGATAAATTACATTTGCTGGAAAATATTTGGGTTCTGGGCAATGTCCAAAGGTGCCAAAGAGAGTGCCCCACCGTGAAGTGGCCCTGGGGCCCGCCTCCCGCCACACCGGAGCAACACAGCCGGTCCAGTGTTCGCTGTCACAGGCCGTGCGGCATTCCAGCCCGACGTTTACGGAGAGGTGTAGACAGGAGGAAAAACGCACAAGGTGTCAAAGGGATTCCGCACTCTTCCCGTACCCTTTCACATAAGAGCGGTCCACTAGATCCATCCAGATTTTAAATCTTGTTTTTTTTTTAGAGGCTGGAGTATCATTTACTTTTGGTTTTGTATATCTTTACTTCATCAGCATTAAAGTATTTATTTTTTAAAAAGCATGGGATTGTAGTGTAACGTAGTGTAAGGTTACTAAATTCTGGTCTTCCATGACAAAATGCGGGCAAGGAAATAGGGTATAAAGTTTTGAAAAATAATAATGAAAGCCAAATACAATTACGTTGAGCGTAAGGATGTTTAAATTTTTGCGGTCTCACGCACATTTCTTTTCCACATTTTACCTGTAATGATTGCTTCTGGTCTTCTCATGAGATTTTTCAGATGTGACCAAATATGGTTATATTCAGGTGGTCAGCTCATACCGTGAGTCGGTCACTGCACACGTCACACCCGGTCACTTTCATGTCCATTGGAAAAAAAAAACTATGTATAAGGTTATAAGTGCATAGGCTGAACTGCAATACATGTCTTAGGGGCCTCGAGCGAAAGCAGGAAAGAGCGTAAAGAGCGTAAAGAGCGTGCACCTTTCATTGACTCAGACCCTCTTTTGGATGTCACCAGTGTCACCTGATGTAGGGGCAGTGGGGCTGACCAGTGTTTGAAGTCCTCAGAGATCCCGTACATGCAAGGACCTGTGACTGTCAACTTTGCCTAAATATGAGGTTGGGGTGGGGGGGGGGGGGGATAATCTAACAAAACTGAGCTCCATTCCACCCCGACAGATCACTACATAGCCTGTCTGCCTGGCCTCTCTCTGTGAGATCCCTACCCCTGGCTTCTAAACTACGCTTGCCAGACGGCGGTATCTTTCACGACATCATATCCTCTTTCCCTTCCAAGAAAGAAAAAAGAAAAAAAAGAATGAAACAATGTAATCGCACAGAGACACTCGCAAATACACACATACCGAGAGAGCACCAAATTATATGCAAATATATTGAAATATGTTTTTACAATTACAATCAAACATCAAAGCCTGATATATTCCACTGCGATGTGAAATACCCGGGTGATTATGCTGCCGCATTCTCCTCCAGTTACGGCAGAAATAACAACTTATTGAACGTCACCGTTAATTACTAGATAGAGACAGCCGGAGTGCTCTGCTAAGTTGCATATTAATATGAATGTACTTGTATATATTTACCATTGAAAAACAACAAATGCTCTGGGGTGAAGACTTCTCTTTTGAAAAGCAGACAATGAGGAGGGTGACGTTCAGTCTGCATATCTTCTCTTGTTGATCCCTTGCAGGTCATGTAAACATGGATGGCTATTGTCCAGTGTATTGAATACAAATCACCACACTCTGTGAGTTAGATGACCTGCCATGTGAGCATTTCCTGTCACTGGCATAAAATGTCCCAATAATGATTTAATCCCTACTTTCAACAATTTATAGATAACACCCATATATAAAACAATAGCTGTACTGCAAGATATAATTATTCAAATATAGATGACTTGAATATGTAGGGCTGTATGATTAAAAGTAATCATAGCTAAAATAAAAAGTTACACTAATTCCGGACTTGGTATGAAACGATACTAAACTACAAAACTGACATGAAGTGCTGGTATGTAAAAACAGTTCACATAAAATACATGACAATTGATAAAGTGAGACATATAGTGAGTCCCGTGGATAGATATCTGACAGCTGGTGCTTGGTTTGCAAGCGACAGCAACCTTGTAACGAAACCCACGGAGTAAAATCAGCTCCGAAGGAGTCTGCTAGCTTGTTTCAAACTTAACTGTCACAGGGCCCACCAAGTCCATAAGCATCCAATTCATTCTTTTCATTTTCTGCCTATCTCCCTGGTTTTGCAATTCCAGCACGCAGAAATACAAGTATTTTTATGATCTGTAACCTCAGTATCCAAAATATTTTACAGACATAAGCAGTCAACTGGACCTGCATCTAAAGAGATATTGAAACAGGTGGTACAGAAATCCATTTAGAGTGCTGGATAATGTACTCTTGATATAATTTGAGATCTTGTAATGATAGGGTTCAAAAATGTGCCAATATTAAAAGATCCTATCTATTGTCAGCAAGACCAATTTGAATCCATGAAACGGGATCAGCAAATATGCCCTAAAGCAGGGCAGAGGCCATAAATGAAGGGATCAACCTGGACACCATAAAAGAGCTTTCAGAGGAGGTGAGCCTGGTGTCAGTGACACTTGACGCAGAACGAGCAGCAAGCCGCGCCTGTCCCGCTTTATAAATATCACCTGGATGTCACGCCATGCCCCGACAACATGTCCCATCACGGTGACACGTGGGACCACCTTAATCCCGTCTTTGTGAGGCAAATGAGACACGGTTGTCGCTTGTCGGGTTTTGTGAATCGCAAGGGCGAAATCCGCCGTGATTTACCCAAGGCGACAGGTCTCGGGCAGAGACGGAAAGTTTTAACGTGACTCTGGGATTAGGGCGTTTCGGGTACAGAGGAGCCCACATTGTGTTTAATTTACATCTAAACAGATTAATGTGCAGTAAGTCTTACAGGGTCGACAGTCAATATGGCACTAAACCCTGTCTATTTTGAGCGCGATCGCTGGTTATTAAGCAAAGCAGTAGTGTTAGGGAAAAAGAAGATAAAAGCGCGTCCTTCCAGTCGTGTTCTTGCAATAGTGTAGCAAAGCGACACCGGCTGATAACGACAAAAGCTAATAATAACCATCCAAGGATTTAGTAGGAAATCTGAAATATTGATCCGATTTAAACCAATGTCATTATTCACGAAACTTTTAAAACTGCATTTTCGAATATGAATATGCTATTATAACTATTTGTAATGACTCATATAGGCCTACGTGATTTTAGAGGGCGAGATTTTGTATATGTGATATCAGATATTCACAGTGAAATCGTCGTTTGGATAAGCAGTTCATGAAAGTGTGAAAATAAAACAAAAGACGGGATCGCCTCTTTTGTTTCGCGCGGAGTGACTCCGCAGTAGAGCTCAACTTCTCCAGACCTGAAAGCCCATAAATGGTCTCATTTTCTCTCGTCTACTTTCCGTAATAAAACCTTAATGTTGTCGTAATCTTACATTAGAAAAATCAATGGAGCAATCTTTTACGCCCCCCATTCCCCCCCCCCCCCCATAAAATGACTCAACTGTTTAATGAAACTGCTTTCATTTAAAAACAGATCTCACACGGACCAGAACACTACTAGAGCCAGTGTAAACGTAATAAAACAAAAAAAAAAAACTCACTTTGTCTTTTCAGCTTCTACTAGGCGCGTTAAAAAGACTATCCAAGGCTATCCAACAGGACGTACTCGATATACTATAAGTTATCTACAACTCGTAAATTGTCAGATATTGGTTCACAGGTGCTCATACCGCACGACTCTGCCAAACCTCCAGGGATTGTACTTATTATCCTCCATATAAACATCTTTACTCTGCAACCACAATGCATACTCCCAGCAACGGCACAGCTAGTGATATTTCTCCCTGGAAGTGCTGGTCAGAAAAAGTCAAATTTAAAGCGAGTAGGAAAACAGGCTGACTTCAGTTCTTGAAATTGCCGTCATTAAGTATGCCATCAGGTCCTGATGGCTCAGGCTGAAAAGCGAGTATTTGCCAGGGTAATTCTCCATAGACTTACAGTGAAATATTGGCAGCTCGCCATCGCTGCTTGGCGTTCGTATTTATTCATAAAAGCACTTTTTAAATGCATAATTATGTGTTCTTACAAGGAACAACATGCGCCGATAGGATCCTTCTTTAGTTTTCATGAACGCATTAAAAAATTCAAGTAGGTCAACAACAAGAAACAAAAGCGTATATGGAACACAGCAAATTCCTGGGAAAAACCCTAACATAGAGCTTATCGATTATTATAATTCTGAAGATAAACAATTGTTTTAAATATCCTAAATATATCAGGGTTTTTTGGGCTACATTATGCAAACATACAGTACCGAATTCATGTTAAATAGGCACACGCGTAAGAACAGGGAACAGAAATTAATGTCAGTATTATAATCCCCTTTTATGGACTACACCTCTTAGTTAGGGTAACTTTTCCTTTTATTTCGCATCGGTGCAACATCGCATAAAGCACTACAAAGTTTTCAAAGCTGTTAAGCGGACCCGGTTCACCGAGTATAAAATGTTTTTGTATTTATTATAATAATTATTTTTAGACATTATGAAGATTCGGCGACGAACTATTTTCAAAGAAGTACTGCAAATTAAAACACAAAATAGGCGATGATAATAAAAATAATTACAAGTACGACCTCTAGTCCAGACTGACATCCATGACTCGCGTACAGTAGCCGATGTCTAACTGCTCCAGTTAAAGGAATCCGTTTTTATTGTTCGTCAATGATACTATTAACGATAAAAACAGTTCATAAGTTGCTGAAAACGGATGCATGTATATAACAGAAAGCGACTACCCCGCTGTCAAAAAGGCAAGCATCTCACCTGTGTCAGACTTGGCTGGTCCCTTCAATGGCTCAGACTTGTCTAATCCTTTCAACACCTAGTTCATAAGTCATAAAATCCAGCATGTGGAATTAACAATCGGGGCTCGTTACTTACTTTATTTCGTACGTATCTTAAGCAGTCTGGTAAGTGTCAGCTGCCACGGTCGTTTCTGCGGGGGTCTCGACCAGCTGAAACTGTCTGGGGCCTGAATTTGTCACACAGAACCAGCCAAACTGGGGCAGCGAGTACCAGCGACTTGCTTT
>JAODLD010000124.1:28776964-28811623 GCA_026781065.1 Mormyrops boulengeri
AAACGCCCCCCCACCCCCACCCCAAATTTATTTCGACCCCTGGGATTCATCAATTGAGTATCTAGCAAGACCCTGTCCACCTGTCCTGTCACTCCTGTATATATTTAGCATCGAGTGCTATGGCTAACACCCAGAGCTTTCACAAGTGCCTTTAAAAGCATGTGGATGTCCAAAATGGGGTGGGACAAGGGGGGGTGGAGGGGGCAGAAATCTTACTCAAACCACGCACCTCCTAATAAATCACCCTGGAAAATGTTATGTTTCCATAATGGAAGATATCTCCACTTGAGAACAAACCTTTATAAGTCCTACTGAACTGGAATTTTTCATTAACCTGGGGAGAGGAGACTTTTCCCGCACCCCTCCCCCCTCCAGAAAATGGACTTTGCTATCTTGATCGGAAATTCAGTACACTGTAGTGGTTTTTATCTACACTGCATTTATTTCTTGCAGGGGTGATTTCCATCAGATTGTACATACTGTTATGCAGATCCTTTATTTTCAAGACACTCTCCGGCAATTACACAGAACAGCAAAATATGTCAATTAAATCATTTTAAATGGGAGGAATAGTTGCGCAAAAAGTACCCATGTAAGCACTGAAACAATTTTAAAAATGCTAAATTAAACAAAAGGGCAAAGTCTTACCATTTCCTCACAGTTCTGAACCGCTTTAAGGTTAATCGCACAGTTCTCTATCCTGCTTCCAGTTTGGAAAAGTATCTCCCTTAATTACTGCAGTAGCCTTTTTATTTTGCTACTATTAGTGAGTATTATTTTAAGGCAGGCAAAATTCCTTCAAATTGTAGAATCACAAGGAGCATTTTGCAGCTGATTTAATCTAAGGAAAATACTACAAGCCACTGAAACATTTTGAACTTTGTTCTGTGTGGTGCATTTGCAACAGGTTAAAATGGTTGTGAAGTTTTAATTAACATGAAACAACTTTGCAAATTGCTATAATCTTCAGAAAGTACAAGGGATCTTGCTCCATTAAATAAACCCAACTTCTGCTCAGGATTTGGAGTTTGGAAGCTCATGGTTTGTACGTGTAACCTTCATTTCAGGACACTGGGACTGATCTATATAGGAGCGACTACACAGTGTCACTCAAAAGACTTATTGTACCATATTTGGATATACTTAGAATGTCAGTCCACAAGACATTCTCAACCCAGAATCATAACTGCAGCAACATTAACAAGAGGTATACATTCTGTTGCGGAGGGAGGCATATACACAATTGGTGTCCGGCCCCAAGAAAATGAAACTGTTTTGTCTGCATAAATACGTTTATTTATGAGCTTTTGGCGTTCTTCACAACATTCTGAAAGACTTCTTCATCCCTGTTTATTTTTCAATAGGAAATGGTTTTCAGAGGCCGAGCATTATGGGTATTACTGACCAGCAGTCCCACAGGACGGTTCCTGCAAGAAGTACAGGAAGGTAAACCACAAACTGTGTCGGAACCAAAACACATCGGGAACGTGACCAGCCGCCAGGCTCGTCGTGGTGAGCCAGCAGCCGGATGGGCGCCTCTCTCCCGGGCACAGGACACCGGTGGGCGGAGGGTAGGCCGTGTCCTCCCATTCCCTGACGCCTCTAGGTCGGCTGGGGCTCTGGTGCCTGGCTGTTGTGGGCAGGCCACACCTGCAGATGTGCTGTCCACAGGCCTCTGGGAGAGGTCACGTGCAGCACACGTAGGACAGTGACCCAGTAACAAGGCACAAGGAGAGTGTGAGGCCTTTTAGGCCTGTCTGCCACACCCCGGCGTTACCGCATAGAAAACTTTCTCCCTCCTAGATGTGTAAAAAGTGTCAAAAAAGGAGTCTTGTTTACTGTTGGGTTGTTAAGCGGCTTCCAGTCAAAGCTAGGTGCTGCACGCAGCTGAGAAGGATTAATAAGACCCTTCAAATGTGCTTTTTAATGTTATGTTAATGTCAGACAAAACGCTAAAGTCATTGTTATAATGAATGTGTTGTGAGATTTGTGCCTTTATTTACCCAAATCCCTTCTGGAGAGACACATAAATATAGAGGGGTTTTAAGCTAATGATGCCAGGCAAGCTCCTCCAGTGAGCTCCTCTAGCGAGTTGCTACAAAAACATCCTCCAGTGAGTGGATCCAACCAGCTCCTCCAGTGAGGTCCTCCAGCAAACTCCTCCAGTGGGCTTGTCCAATGAGTTTCTTCAATGAACTCCTTCAGTGGGCTCCGACAGTGAGTTGGTCCAACCAGCTCTTCCAGTGGGCTCCTCCAACAAGTTGCTCCAATGAGCTGCTCCAGAAAGCTCCTGAAGTGGGCTCCTTCAACGGGATCCTCCAGTAAGCTCCTGAAGTGGGCTCCTTCAAGGGGATCCTCCAGGAAGCTCCGCCAGTAAGTTGCTCCAACAAGCTTCTCCAGCGAGTTGGTCCAACCAACTCCTCCAGTGAGCTCCTCCAGTGGGCTTCTCCAGCGAATTCCTCCTGTGGGCTTCTCCAACTGGCTGCTCCAGCGAGATCCTGCAGTGGACTTCTCCAGTGAGCTCCTCCAGCGAACTCCTGTAGTGGGCTTCTCCAGTGAGCTCCTCCAGTGGGGTCTTGAGGTCTGGCATCCCCTCCGATCCCGTTGGACCTCATAGACACACCTTTGGGCACAGGAGCAGAATGTGGTTCCTCTCCACGCTACTGTCTGCTTCGGGCCACCAGTCCTCAGCTTTCCCCTCCACACGAGCTCGGCTAACGATAACCGCTAAGGACATAATTTGCTGCTTTGGATCAGTACAGGGGAGAGGTGCTGTTTATTATGCTGCACAGTCTGGTAATCAGATAAAACAAAAGACACACTCAGTTCTGAGTGTGGGGGAGCGGATTTGGGTTATGTTTATATTGCATTATATTTCATGTTCCCCCACAATGTAATAAAAACCTGTTATTTTGACATTATGGGGACCATTTTTCAGGTCCTCACAAAGATCTGAGAATGCAATCAAAAAACTAAAAAATGTCAAAAGGCTCGTATTTTGTTTGGTTACTTATGGTTAAGGTTAGGGCTGGGTAGGGGTTGAGGTTGTCATCTTGTGATTAGAGTTTTCCCCATAGAAATGAATGGAGAGTCCTCACAAATATATAATTACAACCCTGTGTGTGTTTGTGTGTGTGTGTGTATGTCAGGGTGGGTGCAAGGGCCATATTACCATTTCTAATTCTAGAAATAATGTTTTTTTCTGAAATGTTTATGCTTACACTTGCTTCTTTTGAAGGACAGATTATTAGCCATGTCACTGTGTACTTTTCCAGACAGTCAACACACCAGCCGTGCTCTTTCAACCATGGCTGGCATGAAGATGCTAATTTGCTAGCTACTTATGTGAAGCTTACTTGCGGCGAGCACTAAGAAATCAAAATGCCTCATTTTTTCTCCACCAGATGTGAGACCACTACTCCACAGTCTATTATTTATAAATCAAAAGACTTAATACTACTCTTTGTACAGCACACTAATTAATTTGGCTTTTACATCTTTTATATGCATTCTCTGATTCAATTTCAGGATAAAACTGCTACCTTTTTCCTATTTTCAACCTTTTCCTGTTTCTCCTCAAATAGCGTTCTGCATTATTAGCAAATATGTTTTCTTAATGATAGAATCCAGCTGAAAACATTTGACAAAATAATTACCTGGATGGTATGCAGTTTCATTCACCAAAGTTCAGCTAAGCCTTTAGGTGATACACATCTGGCCCTTCTGCAACCTCACCCGTCTTTCTATATATTGACATCCATAGTTGCATAACTATAGCAGCAGCCTTTGCATTATATGCCTGTACCGAAACAAACACTAAAAATGTATGTTTTTTTTTTTTTACAAGATCACCATGACAACTTCAAGTGCCACCCACAACTGCAATTTGCCAAAAAGTGACCTTTTAATAAATTGCAGCAGTTATCTTATTTAAGTAATTTTTGGTGGAATGGAAACAAAGAAGTACTTCATGGATGCATTTGGTGTCCTGTGTTTGGGGGTATTTATATAAAAAGTAGATATGTACTTTAAAAGACAAACTTGGTCACTCTTCATTCCTCGCTTCCCGTTACAAGGGTAGAACACAAATTTACTCTTCGCAAAGCAGCCCCATTCTGGCTACGAGTACATTAAGAATTATCCCCAGGCATAATCTTTAAAGTGATTGCCCGGCCAATTGGGGTGAAACATCTCTGAGTTAGGGAACTTGATGGAAATATTCTGAATAAACCTCGGGGAAAAATTGGATAGCTGTTTTATGAAATTAATTTTATGTGGTTTTCCTGAAAGAAAATTGATACAAAAGCATAAGATTAAAACCAAGTCGATTAATATTTTAGAAAAGTTTTAATTATTGCTATTTTATAAAGGCACGGTATTAAGTTAAAAATGGAGCGCTTTTCTTCTTTTTTGCTTTTACTCCTCGAGAGTACCCGCCCATGACTAAGTGATCATGGCACACTTCTCATTTTCCTAGCCAACAAGGGCTCCATTAAAATTCACGATGCCCAAACTCCACGGCTCGGAATTTATTACTAATGATCCCAAAAATCTTTGAGACAGGGCCCTTGCCATCGCAGGCGAATGATGTATTGTGCAGATATGCGCATTTTAATACTGATGTAAAACCAGCGCATGTTGACAATGACTCTGGATTCAGCTTTGAACAAGGTGTTTGATGTTCGTTCAGGCTTCCTGTGCTACAGATTGCTGTACTCCCCAATCTTATACAATGCTAACATGACAGACTGTAGATTGCAGTGAAAATATACACACTTTCATATTATTAATTGCACATGAGGCAACTAAATCATTGACATGAATTAGGAAACACCTTCAGCCTTTCTACCTCTGTGGCTTTTTGCTTGCGTATATTTTAAGGGCTTCAGCTTGTTTACTATTATTTATTGCTGTTCTTTTGTCTCGTATTTATTGGAATGGTCTAAAGGATGCACTTTGTACTTAAAATAGACAAGATGATAATTATACAATTATTACCGTTTTATCCTGAATGACAAAGCTTCTAAAAGGAAGGAAAAGCAGGAGGACGTGGAATTTGATGATAACCGGAAGAGAAGAGATGGGAACTTACTGTATATCCTGCCACAGATATGAGTGTAGAAGGATGTACAAGAAAAACAACCCATGGAGTGTGTTAAGTTCAAGCCCATAGGGAAGGATTTCACCAAGCAGGATTTCCCAGTTAGCCTGCGAGCTTGTGTAAACATGCTGTCGGGATTGTTCCTTAAGATTAATCCCTTTTTTAACGCTTTGTCAAATATTCCCCTGGTCATAGGAGGAATCCTGGGAATGAATATCAGCCAATAGGATTTCACAGTTAGTGTATCACTTTTATTTGTTTTGACACAAAACATGAACCTTTGCTGCTTTTGTCTGGTACCACTACCAGTTCAGTATCCCATTTACATAAGGTTGCTGTCCGGTATAAATTTGCACCTTGGAAAATCATTTTATTAATTTTAACCATAGCTTGTCTTTCTTGTTTTTCTTGTCAGAACATCACTTCTGGTCAACTTGGAGTGGAGATCAAATGCACTGCAAAAGTCAGGCCTTTCCCAGAAAATGCCCTGTGTTTGCGAAGCATTTTCGCAAACCAGTCTTCAACAATAAATGGAAAGTTACACAGACAATTACAATCCAAAACTTTCCTTTGTTTGGATATATTAAAGTATTTTGAATTAAAATATGTTTTAAAAGAATCAGACTGTGGCAGACTTGATGTTTTTGTCTGTTGTTGTTTTCTGAAAAAATAAATACGTCTAGACAGCATGTTTCGTTTAGCCTCAGTGTCAGAAACTGAGAAATATATGAAAACCTGCAATGATCATGGTTTTTTTCGTTGAGGGTTAAGCTGCTACAGCAGAAGATACAGAAGATCTAGGGTCTATGTCATACAGATGGAAACTGTACAAGCAATTCCTCATCTACAGTAAGAGACGTCAAAATTGTATATATGTCAAGGAATTCTTATGATGAAACGATTACCGATAGAAGCTTTTTAGGCAGAGCAAAACAATAAATCTCTCTTTAAACCTGAGGTACAAATGAATTTATTTCTGCTTTGTTTTAAATAATCAGAAGTTAATTAAATACCAAATAATCGAACAGGTTGCTTGTATAGTATGTTTTTTATTTTTCTGACTTTTTGAAATCTAACAAAGATAAATGCTCTTACATTAAAGCCTGTGAATTTACATACATCCTACGGTTGACTGTGCATGTGGTTGCCAAGTAACAGTTTGCTAACGCTGATCTAACTATCATTGCTTCCAGCAGGTATACTGTGAGGACTCACTTAGAAAGCATGTCAGAATGTGAGCTGCCTACATTTTATATTACAAAAAAAGTCTTATTAGCTGTTTTTTTTCCAATAATTTGTCTAATCTCAACCAACCCGTCGACACATCCCTCTGATCTCGGCGGCAATTTTAACACAGTTGTAATTGCCAGCTCCCTGGCAGCATAACTTTTATAATGAAAACTTTAATTCAGTTTCAGATATTTCGAAAAACCAAACAAGCGTTCTTACAAGAAAGACCCATTCATTTTTTTTTTTGGTAAATAATAAGTTTATTATTAAATATTCAAATATATTTCAAGGTGGGGGAAATCGAAGAAAACAGCACCTTTGACTAAAAACATGAAGGATGACAGCTGGATGCAGCTTTTATACCCCGAGGACGGAAGATGAGCTCCGAGCGGCAGAGCAGTGTGTCACCTTTCTGTAATTAGCGTCTTCATTACGAGGTGCCCTGTATTCTGGCCAGGTGTACCTGTCAGCATCTGCTCAATTAAATCCTATTTATTTGTCTGCTTGCAGCACTCACTTCACCCAGAATGGCCTTTTGCTGGGGCTCTGTCACACACTGTAACTGTTTAAAAGGCTCCCTGGATGAGAACCACGCTCGTTACGTATGTAATGGTCCAGAACACAGAGGTGTAATTTCAAATGGCTCAGTTTCAGTCTTTGACCATCTTCAATTATACCTTGTAATTATAATACTCAGTGTACCGTTTTGTGTAATCTTAAAATCTCTCTAGGTCTCACACCCTCCTCAACTTGACGCCCCAACTAAAGAGAATGTTTGTCTGTGTATAAGAAACATTCTCTATATTGTCTCTGCGGTATTCAGAAAAAAAATCTGTGGTTTCTAGATTTAAATCATCATGAAAGTGTTAATTTGAGGAACTTGGCTTTCTTTGTTGCACAAAAAGTCAAAATCACTCAATTTCCAGCTCCTTACCTGCATAGTTTTGTCCTTCTCTCCTCAACAGGCTCCCCCTTTGGCAGGCACTGACTGGGGAAGCATGCTTCATTAAGGGGCGACCTGAACCCCGACTTGCTGCCGTGTCCTGAACACACAGAGTGAATACAAAACATGAAAAGCACCACCACAGGACAAAAATAAAGGAAGAATCTTTTCATCCCAAAACAAGAGAGCCATAAAATCGTTTTCGCCTATGTACACAGATGCGTGTATTAACAGAGAAGCACCCTAAAGACAAAATGTCTCATTTTCACTTCACCAGATGCGAGATTACTACTCCACTTCAGACTTCAGTTTGTAACCGTCTGAAGTGAAAGAATGTTACATGAAGTAAGATCAAGGATTCTAAATGAATTTATGTATATAAAATGACCCATAATCAGACCATCATGTGTGATATTCAAAACACAGAAATTTCCCGTTAATCCTGTAATATGTAGATCATCACAGGGACGTGACGTAATAATGTATAGAAGGGTCGACTTATTGAAGTTTCATGATGTGGCTGCTATACATTCTTTTTGTAAAAAACAAATAGATTAACAACAAGCTTGTTAATACATTTAGCTCTTTAATACAGGTCTGTTTGAAAGAATATTAGGAAGGAAAAAAAATGCAACCACCTTCTGATCTTCATATTAAGTTTGGGAAATGTTCTGTATTTCTGTTTGTATTTGTTTGTATCAGCGTTGCTGAATGTATTAAATGTATATAGTTTAACTTAGCAGATGTTTACCACTGTGTGGGCTGTTCAGTGCCTCTTCTGGGTGGAGAAATGATGAAAAAGGTAAACCCTGCATGAAGTTCTTGATTTTCCCTTTAAGTTCTTAGAGGGGCATTTGCATGCTGGGATTCACAGACATTGGTAGCGAGAGCAAGAATAAAGAACTTATAATATTAAACAATAAGTAAAAGCCTCAGCAATTGCACAGCGACCCTGTACTGATGGATGCATACATAGATGGATGGATGGATGGATGGATGGACAGATCAATGGAAAACAATGAGGAATTTGAAGCAATTCAAAACCCAGGAAGTCAACAAGCCCTCATCAGCATGTCTGACTGCATGTACACCACAGAGGAGCCAAAACAGCAAACGACAATGTCCAACCGGCACTTTCACTAGGGAACCGAGCAATGGGAGTTATTTTGGTAAATGCACGGTCCTTTGTATCCTACTCTTCAACAATTATGCTTTGGCTATATAAGGTGGCTGCTTGTAATTGTGAAGTGAGGCTTGCAATTTACAGAGACGACAAACGAACTCGCCCTGTGTGCAGCCAAACTTTCCTTTAAGTTGGCAACAAAAAGTCATAAATCAATTACAATATAACAACACAGATATTTCCAAATAAGATGAACTATAACCACAATGGGACATGAGCAGAGAATGGCTTGTCTTTAATTTCCCTGTTAACAAATTACTCTTGTAATTAAGCTGACTTAAGCCTCTCCCACAACTGATAAGTAGGGACACAGTTGTGTTATTTAGGCAAGTACAGCTGATAAAAAGCTTGACTATTGATTCAATAATTAATCCAGTTTCCAAGAGGGATTTGCAGTGCTGGGGTGACTGAAGTAGTCCTCACAAATTAAACAGTACAAATGTACTGCCTTTAAGAAAATTCCCAAGCAATTAACATTCCCGACTGTATCAACACATTGATTAGCATGACAACCTGCTAGCCTAAATATAATTTGGCATCAATTAATTTTTAATTTGGATCGAGCTCATGCCAAATTATTCCTCTGAGCATTTTTAATAAGTAAAACTTTGTTTTTAATAATTATTATTTCTCTCCTACAGAGTAATGCGATGTTATTTACTTACTGTACATACTATAGGAACATTTACTGATAAATCTCTGATTCGGTTCAGCTATATAAACTTTAAACAGGGGTGTGGCTGTTACCTCATACTATTCATACTATCCCAATGACTTTTGTAGGACCCAGAAGGTGCTCTGCATAATGCTGTTCATTCAAAGCCATTCCTCTGCACTGTCAGAAGAAAAGTACCAATTTATACATTTGAGGGTAAAATTCCTTGTCACTGGGGCTGTACCCTCAAGGGTCTGCCCGTTGTACCCTAGATGTAGGCAAATGTACCTTTTAAGGTACAGAAATGGACTATGAGGAACATTTTTGTCCTATTAGAGGTACGTTAATGTTGTTTGTACCTTGGGGTACAAAACCGTTCCAGGGCTGTACTCTTTTTCTCTGACAGTGTGGGCTGATCAACCTTATCACCAATTGTGCGATCATGCCTCTGCTATTCCTAAAACAATACTGGAATGAAACAGAATCTTTCATTAATTGTTCAAACATTCCAATATATCGTAATAAAGGCACGTGTGAAGAATGCCGCCTCCTGGCCTTCGTCTTTGCGGAGCAGCTGCCAGGCCGACAGCTGAATTTTCCCAGGGTCTGGTGGCTCTGACGAAGGCCTTGTGTGACCTGACAATCAGCTGGATGGGTGGCCTCACACCTCGCATTGCATCCACTGATTATCTTGCTTTTAAAGGCCTCTTGGTTCGCCCAATGATAGTATGGTACCACTGTAGCGGAAATGGTGATGCCTTCCCACCGCTCTTGTGTTCAGGATAGTTTTTTTCAACAGTATAATTATTCCTACCCACTGTTACCCAGTGTGTGAATGCCTGATTTACACACAAGGCTTTTTTGTGCAGTTCTATTTGCACGTGTTTCAATAAGGACAGCAAAGCCACTCATGAGTGTTTATAATACACAGTATATATTTGGTCCAAATCCATTTTCAGTGCTATCATAATCCTTCAGAGCTCAGAATACATTAGAGTACTTATGTAACTACTTCTGAATAAAAGAATAACACTCAGAAAGAAAATATTAAAAGCAGTATCATTCAGTAAATCACAAGTGCTTCAACATATATTGAGGAGAATACTTTTTCTGAATGTATGGGCAGTTGCTGGAACAAATGCTGATGCGAGATTTCTGTCGACAATGAAACTGCTGCTCCTTATCAGGAAAAATAGATGTTGGGAAATGACTATATTCCCAAATGATCACTCGTCACCGGGACCCACTGGACCGTGCCTGAAAAATGCCACGGCAGGCTGCGTACCCCAGGGGTTGTCAGTGGATGAAAGGACGTGTTCAAGAAGGAGGAGGATGAGCTGAATCCGCACGCTATCGGCGCTGGCCGTTGGTGTTCGGTTAGTGCCCTCCTGTCACCATAACAAATGACATTGAAGAGTTCTGCTGTAAACCAAGCAACAGCATAAAAAAGTATAGATATATTTTTGTTTGTGGTGTACAAATAAAGTCTCGATGAGCACAAGTGTGTGTCTTTCTTAACTGCTTCCCAAAGCAAGCCTTGTTAATCTGTGTTCCCAAATGCTACCCTCACCCCTCACTCCACACCACCTCTTCTTCATTGAGAGTCTGCCTCACCGAGACATGGGTCCCTAAACCAAATCGTTTCAAACACTGTTAAAAACATTGCTAGCTACTAATATGTAAATATCTTGAAAGTGCCCATTTTAGACCTGTTAGCTGTCCCCGTGGTTTAAGGAGAGTCTCTGCTCCACCCAACAGAAGAGAAAAACACGGCATCGTCAACCAGAGGAGGAACAGAATGAGCGAGACTGACATTTCAGTCAGGAAACCACACCGTGCTGCACCCCCTGGGTAACACAAGGCCACGGCCGGGGTGGAGGGCCCGCAGTTTGCGCCGTGACTCAACATGGTGTACATTTTCAGTTTTGGTCAATAAGTCTATCAGCCTACAATGCGAGGGCGACAGAGATAGCTAATGCTACATGCTAAAATAATAACATAAATAAAAAATAATGCTAATACAGGCTAATACACAATACTAGTGAATACTAGTTTCCCTGGTTAGAGGTGATGCTTCGGTGTATCGATGCTGACAAGTTGTGATCTGCACCCCCCCCCCCCCCAAGCAACCGGCAATGTATGTCGGAGGTGGAGCCTGATTGTCTGCCGGATGTGTAACCCCTCTGCCCCTCTGATGATCTCCTGGCTGTTTATCTGATCTACTTCTGACAGCTCAGCCCAGACAAAGCAGTGAAACATCCCTCACTGGGGTCCTGTCTAGGAAACGACTGTGGGATATGTTCTGCCTCATAAAGATAGCAAAGGTCACCTGACTGCATGTTTACATCCGGACACATATGGGACCATTTACACATTATCGCGGATGCAAGAGTATTCACACCAGCGAGCCTTACATTGGCATGTAGGATTAGTAACAAATAGTAATTTAGATTGAAGATGGGAGTGAAATAAAATGGGTAATATCAGGGAGTCTGGTTTTTAAGCTTTATTCCTTTGCCATCCTCAAAGGTATAATTTAACAGGCCTCTTATGTTGTGTTTTCATAGTTAATTTCCTCACCGAAGCTACAATTTTACTCTATTTATACATGGGCATTTTTCACTGAAGTAATTTAGTTGCTCAATGGGACGACACCAGGAGCCTTCTGGGACTCGAATGGGAAGCCTGCAGGTTATGAGGCTACATGCTTGACCAGGACGGTTCCCGCCGTGCGCTGTTTCCCTGTGCACTCTTATGCTGTGCCGTAATGAACTTCGGCAGCGTGCTTCTCGCTCTCCTCAATGACAGAGGACAAATTAAGCTCTCGTTTATTTTTTTCTTAATGAACTAGGGAAGTACCGAGAATCAAATTGTTGATTCTCCTCTCCGAAGAGCAGCACTCCCCTTTAAAAAAACGTAGCATTCCGCCCCTAGTGATTTGCATCTTTTATTTTTGCAGCAGCGGCCGTCTTTGGAATTTGGGTTGCAGTGCATTCTGGGTAGTGGGAGAGTTTAGATATTTTAATGCTGTGCTGGGAGGAGTATTACAAAAAATTGAGTGCTAACAACAATGGCTCGGAGGCACAAGTTATTATGGTGGCAACTGAATGGGAAACTCGCTATGCTTGCTGCTGGAAACGGTGTGATGTGGCTTATTCACACACCACGCCATAAGCCCCTCCCCTTGCGTGGACTCCGACAGATGCATTCTGCTTTGGACGGTTTTCTTTTGTTTTGTTTTTTTGTTTTTTGACGAGCTGTTTGTTTGAACCTGCTCTTTTTTTGAGAGAGCAAACGCAGAGTTGCTGTTTTACATAACAAGTGGGTATCCCGAGGGCAAGGGTGCGTGCGTTGAGCACGTTGCTGAAGCCGTGTGATTCGCAGGCCGAGTATGTCCGCCAGTGGGTGGGCGATATATCCATTCTCACCTCCTGAAACACGACCCCCCCTCCCAGCCAGCCCCCCACCTTGGGAGGTCACATTCCCAGAAAGGCTTTTGATGAAGCTAGGCCGGGCAGGTAGCTCAGCTGCCAGCGTGCTCGCAGTAAATAAGGGCGTGTTTTCTTTGAGCGGGGGGAGGCGGAGACGGGGCGGAGGCGATGTGTGTCGTTGTGAAGCTCCGAGCCTTTGAATTGCTAACGATGAAAAATGAGCACAATGCCGATTTGAGAGCTTCACCCATGGGATTCGGTCCCCGGGGGAGCGCTGTGGAATCACTCGATTCTTTTTTTTTTTCCCAACCTGCTTTGCAAATCCCCTATAGATGAGCCATATTCTCCTCTTCTCTGGAAAAAAAAATGAAAGGGAACTAAAAAAAAGGCAACAACAACGGCAATGCATAAATGAGTGGTCGTGTTTCTGTGCTTTTGAGCATTTCCCCTCAGCTGAGCCATCGATGAGGAGAAGCACGGCTTTTTTTACATCCATCAGACGGCATCAATCAGGAGGATTTTGAGCCGCTCCATCTGCCGCCACCTGCACTGTGCTCCAGCTCCAAGCGCCCCTGACGACACGCACCTGGCCAAAGAGTCACAGTAAATAACCTGCTGGTCTTGGTGATTCACGAGTCATGGCTCCCGGGCCTTCAGACAGAGGGTCCGGGTCGATCTCTGAAGGTCCAGAAGCCTGGCCAAGCAGGAAAGACACTTGCTCAGTCTTCGGTGACGAAAGCCCAAAGCAGACCTCCTTTATCGAAGCTCTCATCTTATAGCTAAAGGGTTCCGATAGGTTTCTAGATATGATGACGGCCGGGTTCATTTTAACGTATACAGCTCTGGAAAAAAGAAAAAAACCACTCTATATTTGTTAAAAACCTGCATTTTTAGATCCTGGTTTAATTTTGCTGGCAGATGACGACACTGCACAGCAGGCTGCTTTCAGGTTCAAAATCTCTAAGACAGCAGTAAACAAGAATAAGGTGAAGCAGGTGACGCTGGTAACAACCAAAAACCAGCCAGGTCAGAGGGCAGAAGTGACTTTGTAATGCCAGAGATGACCGTTAAATTATCTAAATCAAAGGATGACCTCAAGTGACCTTCAAAAGGAGTAGGAAATATTAAGTGCAGGTGTGAGGTGCTCTGCTACGACAAGTTCATAACAGGTTCCTAGAAGCAGGTCTGAAGACCCATAAAGCAAGGAAGAAGCCCTTCATTAATAAGAAACAGGGAAGAGCCAGACTGGAGTTTGCAAAACAATGCATATCTTACACAAGCGCATGCCCATAAATTGAGAAATGAGTGAAACCTGCTGTGGTCTCGTAATTTTTTCCAGAGCTGCGTTTTGCTGTAGCCAGGACATGCTTGTAGCTGTTGGTGGCACTTCTGTTTCTTTAAGCAGCTAAATGGAAATTGTGTGTGATTTCGCAGCTCTTCATATTTGATGACATGTAATTATTCTGTTAGTACACATAATGGAGCACGGCCTACGACACATCATCCAAATCCGGTTGACGAACTTCCGAGTGTACCGACCAGACACTCGTTTGTCCGAGTGTACCGACCAGACACTCGTTTGTCCAGTGTCGACACGGAATGTGGGGAACCCTTGACCTGTCGGACAATCAATTCCTCCAACTAGCAAGCCTTGTTTTTCCAGACATTCATGCAATCCCCCATCTAATAGACACCTAATACTATCTGAGTGCAGGCCTTTCAACATGTTACACATATTCTACAGTGACATCAAAAACTCGCAGGGGATGAGGCAGGCGTCACACTGCACTACAGCATATAGTCATGACAACCATGTAAATAACCTGGGAAGTCATGTGATTAAGAGAAAAAAATCATCTTCCAATGCGGTTTCATTACATTAGCGAATGAGAGCAAAGTTCAGCAAATGCGATGCCGCGATCTCCGTCTGCTGCCAGGTCAGCTTCGAGACCCACCGCCTACATGTTCTCCTCATGTTTACCAGCCATTCTCCATTGGTTTTCTACTACATTCCATTCCATGCTCTTCGAGTGAATTGATGACTCGTACCATCCAGGATCTACCCTTCTCGGATCTGAATCTGGATCTTTCCTTTCATAAAATTCATATATTGTTTTTTTATCCAAAATGGATGGGTAGTTACTTTTTATTACTTGTTTCCCCAGTATTTTCTTTTTTTAACACTTCCTGAATTTCTGTTGTGTCTTGTATCTAAATGGAGATGGAATGAAGCACGTTTTCTTTACATAAAGAGAAAGTGATAGTCAAACACTAAAAGTACAACTGTTTCCAAGAACAGAAGTGGAGAAAATGCTATTATCATTCTACTAGAGGCCAATCATAATTTTGACTCTTCTTCAGCTATTCAATTAAACTAAATGCATTATTCATAGGATTTATGGATGAGTAATTTGGTAGGACCTCAAATATATTTGCATATTATAGTTTATATGGTGTAAATTTATTTTCTATTTATATAAGAATTGAATACAATGCCAGCTCGATAAGGAGCAATTAATTGTAACAGAATTTCACCTTAACCAGAAAGACAAGCGACTGTTAATTACAAATAATGAACCAAAAATGCAGATTAAAAAAGACAAAATAAGAATTATTTCATTTATTGTTCCAGAATGGAATTTAATTAAAACTTTGATCTGCGTGCCAACCAATGACTGTAAACTATCCATTGTGCATTTATGGGAATAAGTCACACATACATATGAACTTCAAAGAATTAGCAGTGTTCGTTGTTGTTTCTAGCAGTAGATGGCGGTTTATTTTTTATTATTCTCAAACTCTTTTTCTTATACTGGGCTCCCAGCAAAGGTTGTTGCCGCTTATCAGAAATGTACCCTGGTTGGTGGTCAGAGTCACAGTGACCTGCCACTCAGTGCAGCAGTCGCGTTCTGGCTAATGGCGAATCAGCCATCTATGCTCCACCGGTCGCCCGGCGCCACATGGCCAGGACATGTTCTCGCTCTGTGGGAATGACCTGAAGGTGAGATGTCTCGCCTGGCTTTGGACAAATGCTCGTCAGTCTCCGTTGACCTTCCTTGCTAGATGAACCAAGTCTCCGGAAAGGGCCGTTAACATGCGTGGCAGGGTGGTCTGCATGAAGCGGCCTGTTGGGACGCCGGCGCTCTGGCTATTCAGCTCCAGCCGGTGTCACTTTTCCTTGTTATTTCCAGTCGGCTTTCGTGCTCCGCGCATCCGTCAGGTCACACGTGGCCAAACATGTGAGCGAGTTTAAAAATCTATGGCGAGGATCAGCGAGTTTTTAAATTTGCATGAATTTCGTTTCCATCGAGTCAGCGCGCGGCTTTATTTCCGTGTATGTTCTCAAGGATCGTGTCGTGCCCCCCCATCCCCTGCCCCCCATGTGCTGTTTGCTCTAACCCACAGCATGTCCCGTCAATGGAAATAGGACCCAAGCGCTCTTTTTGCCTCGAACGGATGTATGAAAAATTATATATATATATATTTTTTTTTTCACTGTATCAGTGTAGCGTGTTTGGCCCTGGGAGGCTTGTCATCTGAAATGCTCGAGATGACGAAACGGAGAAGACAAGCAAACGTTTGCCTCGCGGGAACAGGAAGACCAGGGGCCAGCTGCCCAGGCCTACCGGGCGGCACACGGAGTTCCGGAAAATACCGTGACACTAATGCCATTTACAGTGGCCACCTCTTAAACATCATGGGCTAGCTGACCCTGTCCTGCAGGCAGCAGCTAACGCTTTACCTTTGCATTTATAAGTGTAAAGGCACACAAATTAATAGTGGCTTGAAATTTGCCTGTTGATTGGTCAAATTTTAAAAAACTGTAGCGTGATTCCAACTGTCTCCAAACTACACAGAATTTTGTGAAAAGCATTTTAATGAAATGAAAAATGTCAATCCGTCGACGCACATATTGATTAAGTAAATCCCACGGTCCGTGTTTACTGCCACGAGCCAGTTCTTGGTATTATTTCTCTAGGATTCCAAGGTAACATAATAAATTGCTATACAAATGCCAGTTTCTGCATCGCAATGTTGTGGAAGGCAATGGGACCCATAAAAGATCAAAAATGGTCAATTTGAAGTCTGGCTCGAGCGATCACTAGCTGATCCCTTTTGAATTGCATGTGTTAATGAATGCCAGAACACATCTCTGCTTCACTTTGTGGCAAGGTGACATAAAGACGCCTGCATCCCATAAGGGGTAACAGAGAGAAATTCAGGAGAAGCTGAGCAGCGTTCCGCGCGCCGCAGGTCGAAGCGAGAAGCTCTGGCAGGTGCAAACAATGTGCTATGTGCTATAAGCAATCGCATCCACAATTTTTATCACAATCGTCTCCAAATATGACTGTCAGCAACAACAGATTTACAGATCAGGAGCCGCCTTTTCCCAGTGAATTCACAGAAACTTCCAGAATTTTACACCAATATGTAAATATATATAAATCCCATGATCTGTGAGGAAGGAACAGGTAAACATATGGACAGATTGCATTTCATCTTGTCACCCACGATATATTCATATTTATTTATTTGCTGCGTCAATAGAATTGGTGAGATTTTGAAGCTATTATGGGCACAAGACTGTAATGTTTTAATAACGGCTATTGATGGGTTTGACTCGCGATTCTCAGGTAGTCTTCATTTCTCAAGCATTAGCTAGGGGTAAAAGTGCTTTCCACATGGTGCATACATAAATAAACACACAGACGAAAAGCATGAGGGGCCACTCCAGCCGTCAGCTGTAAACAAACATGCAAAATATATCTGTTTCTGCACAGCTGCTTAAGTATTGATGGCCGGCAAAGCCCTAGAGGTGTTCTCAGTGCTGGCGCCTGTCCCCTCCCTGGGCCTGTTCGCATGGGGGGGGGGGGGGGGCTGACACCTAGCACGCCCCCCCGCAGACACGCTGTATTGCATCATCTGTTGATAAACTGCCGGGGTATTGTGGGGGAGGTGAGCCGACGGATTTAAAGGCGACAGCTACTGTTGACTCTCTGTACCAAGCCGCGAGGCACACTTTCCTAAAATCCCCTTCTGTGAAATTAAGAGTGCTACTCCTGACAGCCTTCTTACGTTTCTTTACAGTACTTTCAAGAAAACGGGATTCTTGCAAGACCCTTTCGTATACACTTAAATAAAACTGACTAGACTCATACTGCTACTACATCAACTACTGCTGTTTTGTTTGTTATTATATTTGATCTAATTGAACAAAGCATACAAACCATAGATTTACTATTGTTTTACCTTTAACTCCATTCATAGCATTTATTCACTGAGAGGAAATACAATCTAACGTTTGCAGATCAGCTATACTGGGTCTGATAACATCCCCAAGCTGCCGGCCGATACAGCTAAGCAGAGACGGAGGACAAGAGAAGAGAGAACAGGTCGAGGCTGTTATCCAAACTCATTTTCAAAATCAGAACTTTATTTCCAAAGTCAGCATTTCAAATCTCAGCATGTCCAATCCCATTTAATGCAATTGATGCGGCATTTTACGAGACGATAAATTTTCAAATTAGACACATGCTCCCCCTCCCCCTGTCTCTCTCTCTCTCTCTCTCTCTCTCTCTCTCTCTCTCTCTCTCTCTCTCTCTCTCTCCCTCTCAGGATATAAGGCCCCAGAAGTCAAGAGAAAAAGCTGGATTTTGAGGGTATTTTACAGTGTCAAATGTTAAGCGATAACCAAATTCCGCATGGTGAAACAGTCGAGATTTCAATGCTACGGATAATTGTGCAAAAGTTCCCCCTAGGTTTTAAGAGTTATCCATTTATATGGTTCGTTTACAAGGATTAAAAGCAGCAGAGTTGAAAGAAACTTAGTTCTGCTTTTAGTCTGGAAATCCTTGGTGGTCATGGCAGATGATCCCAATTTATTTGGTTAGCACTGCTTTTACATCCTTCAGTAATAAATAATTAAATATGATGTACACTCCATTAATCTTAAAGTCTTTGGTTTCTCTATGCATTTTAGCTATAATTTATAGCAAATCTCAATTGGGGACCTACAGCCATATTAGAGTTAGCTAGGTAAGATTTGAAAAGATTGCCTAATATATCATTAATAATTGTGTAATTCATTATAATGTACATATTGTTCTTAAATGATATCAAGTTGTTGTGATGTGTCTTAAGCAGATATATCTGTCAAAGCGCGAGGGTTGTGTTCTTTTGTAAAGGTTAAGAGATACTGTCAAAACAACATCAAGTGTATTTAGCAAAATCCGTTATGGAAGAAAAAGCAGAGTTTTGAACGTGGCTGTACAGGAGACACTTGGGCTGAAAAGTATTCGGTGGGTATGCCTGGTCAGTTTTTTCTGTTCTGGGAGGGGGGTGGTGATTGTCGCGGAGACAACGCGGGACGTCAAATGGTCTTTTTTGACGCTAAAACGTTGTGGCAATGTGAGAAGAACGCCAACAGATTTCAGAGATCTCCATTTTTTTTTATATATATTTTTTTTTTGCCGGGGGACCGGTGGTGTGGCTGTCTGCTTGTCAGGGGGGTTAGGGTGATCCCGCTTGACAGCTCCGGAGGACACACGCATATCTGGTGGCCATACCAGCTCATGTCTGGTTCTAATCAGCACTCGGTTTGTCAGGACCCCAACACCACCCAGCCGGCCACATCCTCTAATAAAGTTTCTTCTGGGGTCCCAGGTTCTTCTGTCACCTAGGAAACACTCTTTACACTGTCATGGTCACGCACCATTGGTCAAACCAGCCAGAAGTGCATTAACCAGCAAGGATCTTCAGTAAAGGCCCAGTGTCACTTAATCTGCTAAGCTCAATTTTGCTTAGTAATTGAAAAGTACAAAAAGTACTGTACGCTGTGTAGGAAACACAGTGCAGAAATGCTATTATATCACAGTACAGTTGCTACCACAGTACTGTTTCCTCCAATGTAAAAAAAAAAATTTGTACCCTGCAGCTAATTTGCTAAACGTGCAAGATGTTTTCAGTAGTCTTTCTTAAAATGGCAAGTTTAATAAAAGGTTTGAGCTACTATATAAAAATAAACATTTCTGGGCAATGCATTGACATATAAAGGTTAAATAAAATGCTATTTCATTGTATCATTTTATCGTTTTAGTGTAGAGTAGCTCAGTATCCTAATACTTCCAGGGTTGGGGGTTCGAATCCCGCCTGTGCTCTGCTGGGATATGGAATGTGCGTGCATGCTCTCCTGCAGCCCAGAGCCATGCACTGAGGCTGATCGGCATCGCTGTGCGTGCCTGTGACCTGGCTTCCCTGGCCAGGACGTACTCCTGCCTTGTACCCTGTGTGAAGATTAGCCCCTCCCTCCATGGTTAGAACATGGGTGGAAGTTCATTTTAAAATTTTATGAAGGAAAATGATATATGATAGATCTTGACAGGACGATGAATGTTGTCATTAGAGAGTATGTTATTGTTTCTAATAATGCATGTGTACGTTAAATTCTCAATGAAGTATTGATTTAATTTTGCTGAAGAGTGATACAGAATGTTCTATGTTTTTTTGCATCCTGATAATGAGCATAAATAGTGATTTTTTGCTTCTGGTAGAGTTATTTTGGAGTTTAGCATAGTGTAAACTCTGAAACTTTGAAAAAACATTGTATTTTAGAAGCTCTGCTTCTCTGGGCCGCTTGTATTTACCATATTTACCTTGGGTATGAACCACTAAATGCATCTGAATACCGTAATTTAGCCGGCAGAGGGACACATGGTGTCCGTGAATGAGAACGAGAAGCGAATTCACGCTCCACACAACTTCTGTCAGCATTGTTTTTGGAGACGATGGATTTTCTTTAGCTTCCTTGCTTTCCTCTCATTATATTTATGTTTACTTGCGAAAAATTACACAATTTCTGCAAATAGAACATATGTGCGCTTACTCAGCATTTCCTAAAAGTTGAAAGGGTCTACCCTGTATGCTCTTGGCCAGTACAACTTTCCCATTTGTCTCCTTAATTTTTTTTTATTATTTATGAACACCACCCAGTTTATACGTTGAAAAACAGTGCTGATGGATTATATGTTCCAGTGTGTAATTTAATTTGAATTAAATGTCCTGAAGGTATCAGTGAGAACCTGAAACACAAATGCATTCTCTGTTCACCGCGTTTGGGAGCTGAATGGTTTTGACAGAAGTTTAAACCTCTGGACACTGTAAAGGGTCTGAGGAACATAATATTCCGAAGTTTATTTAACATAGACTTCCTGCAGGATTAAATCAAATGGTGACACACCTGCTGCTATATTTTACTGCTTGTTGGGCCTTCAGAAAACGTTTAAGAGTAAAATGCATTTATGGTGCCAATGGAAAGCATGTAATGGCCTAGCCATGGTCATGCTCATTTTTTGGACCTGTAAGGGTATTTCTGGGACTGTACATAGCTGTAGAAGAAAAGGGATGGGTCAAAGGTGAAGGAAGCTAAATTGAGGGTATCTAGTATGGCTCAGGGCCCTAGGAAGGGAGTGAGATGCCAGAGGTCAAAGGTCACCATGTGCTTCCCTGCTTGCGAGGTCACTACTCCAAGCTGCAGGGATTGCAACCACAGGTCAGAGTCCAGGACCTTCTCAAACCCATTTTCTGGGGCTAAAGGAAGTGGTAGTTAAGGAGTAATGTCAAAAACACTCAGGCGCACATGAGGTAGCACTTACGTATAACTAGTTGTTTACAAATTTTTGGCATGTTTATTTCTGAGACAGATAATTCTGAAGAAAACAAAATTGAAGTTATTAAACTATGTAGCTTTGATTAGAAATGCCTTATGTCCTTAAAGTATTTCATTTTATATCTAACGACTAAGAGCATTTTATTTTCATCTAATAGCTTTCTCTGAGGTCAGAGCCGCCGAAGAGGGTCTCCTATTCCTTCGGTGACATGTTATTTGAGATTTAATTTGTTCCAATAGCACAAAGCCCCAGCAGAGATAAAATTCCTGGCCTTTTGGCAGTTGCTGACTTGACGCGATAGCAGGCAATAACGTAAAAAAGTAAATTTGGTGTTTAGCTTCTTTAGCGTCTGGGAGCTTCTGCAGCCGGAGGGGTTCGTCATTGACCAGCAGGGATTTCCGAAACAGAATCCCAGACTTTTCCAAGAGTCCTCAGTCTGTCGCATTTCAAAGTGAACGTGATCGTAGATCTCTTTCACGTGGAAGTAACATTTCTTTCCTAAAAAAAAAATAGAGCATCGGAGCGCGTCATTCTGTCGAGAGATCCTTTTTGAGTTAACTCACCATGTAATTCCTCCACTCCCCTTTTTCCCTAGCCTGCAGGAAGAGGGAAAATAAGCTCATTATCAAATTTTGCTCTTCAGCCGCATAATTTCTTGGATGCATGAAATGGCTGTCTCTCTTTGCAGGGCGGCGAGCGCTAATACGGAGTGGCAGACACTCACGTTTGGTGGCGCGATAGGGGATTTGGGCAACGTTTCAATGGCGCGAGTTGCCCCCACGTCTATGGACCGGCGCTCCTCAGGGTTTCGGCAAGAAATGAGGTGCCTTACAATGTTAATAAAAAGCTCTTTGTATTATGTGCATTATGGCAGGTTTTATGTAAAAATAAATGAATAAATACGGCTCCCTGAGAGGGACAAGTAGCGCAAATCAGAGATGAAAACGGGTGGGATTGGTGACAGGGATGAAGGGTGTGGGGAACCTCACTGGGACACGGAGGGAGAAATCCCAGTTTGCTGCTGCACGGGGGCAGCGCTTAGATAGTTTGTTCCTAAAACACACAATTCTTTGTGTGCCAGAGTCATGGTGCCTCTTACTTCCTGCTCTGAACAAGAAACAGTCCAGTCATAGCTCTGCTCTCTCTCTTTTTCCACAGTCTTTTGGAAGACATCGTTTGTCATAACCTTTCAGAGATGTGAGATCCTAAACTGAGCTTCTCAGTCGTCCTCTTAAGCGAAAAAGATATTCTGGCCTCACAGTTTTTGAAGAGACTTAAAATGACTTTAGACATTTTTTCTTAAAGATTCAGCAAATCTCAAGACCTGACTGTTTTTGCATGTGATTTTATTTAGCTTTATTTGATTTCACAGTGCTATGCCTGACTGTGTATGTGTGTGTGTGTGCCATGTCTGTCCAGGGGGGAGTGTCCCAGCCATGTGCCCCCTGCTGCCTGGGAGGGGTTCCTAGCCCCCTCCTGTGACCCCCGACCAGCATAAGTGGCTGAAGATAAATGGATGAATAGATGGATGGCTGAGTGGGTGGATATTTTGGCTATGAAAAATACATATAAATCCTCCATGACAACCATATTTTAGTGCATGTTTAGATAGATTTGTGAAATAAAAGTCCCCTTACTGTATTTAGTTGTGAGTATGTATTACATTTTCATATTATCTTGCAGCTTGTACTTGACCCTTATTATTTTGGTTTATAGACCAGATGAGATAATGGAAATGGTAGAGGAAGTAAGCCTCTCACTCAAACAACTCTTCTTCAGCAAAGGAATATCCACAGTTGGCTTGTTTCAAAGAAGCTCAGTATTGTTTCAGAATGAAATGCTTATGAAGGCCTGTGATTACAAGTTACCATAGCCGGTTTAAGGGCTAAAAATAGCCCTCGGGGTTCCGGTCTGTGTCGATTCCTCCAAACTTCAGGGAAATTGACTCTCTCAGAATGTGAGAGGAACTCTGTTCGGAATGTGAACGTTGCTTGTTTGCTGTAATTACTATGGCGATTACCGCTGCTTGCATTACTTAGTATATTTAAAACGACAATAATTACCGTTAATAAATTAAAAAAAGAGTATCTGCATATTAAGTGTTTTAAGTTTTAAGCTACATTTTTCAACTGTCTGCATTTTGGATTAATATAATGCCTGTCACTCATAAAACTATCATGTATTTTGATTTATATGCTGCACTTGGGTTTTCGTCATGGCAGTTTAAAAAAAAGTTCTCTAAATGGACTTTGTTATAGTACGCTATATATTTTCCCTGCTAAATTTATTTGGAAATATATGTTTTGGGCAGTGAGAATGTCACCATCAATGGCCCCAAACATGCAGTCCTTTGCTTGGGGAAGGTCTGGAGACAGAAAAAAAATGCCCGACAGACAAACAGACTCCTGACCTCTACCTTGAGAATCACTTAAAACCTAATATAACTGCTTTCAGAAAATAAACAAAAAACAGTTACCATGACAAAAAAAATGGCAAGACCCAAACTGGAAAAGAACCCTAAAGTGTAAAGAAAAAGAGCATCAGGAAGTTAAGCTGTCTGAGGTGAAAGGAGCAGGCGACTTTGTGACTAGCCCCTTCCATCGTGACCCAGACACTCATCACAGCTGTTTTTTCATTCTCTGCCTGTCCGTCTCTCTGAGTTTTGGCAACGATCTATGAAACAGGAAAACCACCTTTGGCTTACTAGGGCGCCTGAGAAGGGACAGGCAGCAATTACGTAACTCGCATTGTGCCGCTCCTTAATGTGCTCAGCTGCCGCGCTAGGAGTCGCTCGTCCAGTTAATTGTGATTGTGGAGGGCGCCGGCCGGCTCTGCGCACATCAACGCCCATGAAATCAGCGATACTTTGTACGCCATGGGCTTCTAAACCCGTTCTTTATTCTTTGGTTTTGAGTTGTTGGCCGGTTTCTAATACACTGTGAAAAATATCGACATATTTCCAAGCGAAGAAGAAGGTATCATTTCTTCCCAGGCCATGACAGCTCACACTTTCATTTCTGCAAAATAAATAGCAACAGATCCTTCCTTTTTTGCAGAAACCAAGTATAAAAATAACTGTAGGAGATAGGTGCACCCCCGATTGTAAATGGAATTATGCTGATTTAATGATTATATTGTGGTTTGTGTTGCGGACATCTGCTTAACTAATAAAGGTATCTATACCTACATAACATTTTGTTCATTTAATGAAGTTTTTGACTTTAGAGCTGCTCTCCTCACCTTTCTGAAATAACACGTAGCTTTACTACAGGATTGTGTTAATGCTGTTATGTATGATACGGGCTGCGTTTCTGTTACAACCCACCTGGCCCCAGCGCCCAGCATCTTGATAGAAAAATGCCCATGTTCAGTGATGAATTGGGTCAGGGTTAAAATATTCATGACTTTATTAATGAGCAGTTTGGCAAAGATCGTGAGACTCGGCTGATCAGTTCCGAGGGATCATCTCCGGTCTGCGGGTCGTTTCCATATATCAAACCATCTGTCATTCCAGGATATGACATCAGATATGACATCAGATGAGCGTACATCATTATCACGTTTTAAAATCACAGCTGGACATAGTACACATGCTATTTCATTATTTGGGCGCTTTTGTAAACAAATGATCTTTTTCACCTTCCCCAATACTTCCGGATTAATTCTTTCCACTAAACCAATGTGTTTGTTATTTTTTAATGATCTTTTACTTTTCAGTTTGCTATTCAGTTCACATTTTTTTTAAATGGTTAATAAAATGGTTACTCCTGGACAGCTTCAGGAAGGAACTCTAGTTTTGCAGTAGTTTTTGCTGCCCTATTGTAGGAACCCAGCCAATTGTTACTGAAAGATAAACCCAGAAACACAGCTGATCAGTCACCGTTACTGAAAAAGGACTGTAGATCCAGTGTGGGATTTTCTTAAGTGTCAAAATTAAAAATTCGTGCACTGTGGGTATTCAGAATGCTGCTGCAGCAAGTCACACAGGGGCTGAATTTATTATTGTAGCAACACAAAGATTACTCAATGTCCAAATTGGATTTGACAGATGCCATTCTCCATGTGCCTGCCATTGGGAGAAGAAGGGAATATACTCCCTACACAAATAAAATTGGCTGTGTTTGATTTCATATTCCTAATGCTGATTTTGGCACTGGGTGTACGCCTATCCTTCAGTATGAAGCACGCTTTACTTGGAAAATTGATGGTCCGAGGCCGGGGCTGAGCTCAAACAAAACAAAGTCCACCCCCCTAATCACTGTTTATAAATCAGGTACTGTACGAGAATTTAAAACAAACATAAAATGTGATTTCCAGCTGATTTATGATTTTAGGACCAGAGGGTCCCCTTTGCATGCAATTTGTCTCCAAGTAAAACACTTCAATCCAGCTTCTGAGACAAATATCTGCATAGACTTCCAGCAGCCCTGAACAATCCTAAAAAAATCAATAAGGCCGCTCAGTATTCCCTACAATCCCAGCCTGAGCGGCCAATGGCATAACAGAAAGCCCCTTCTGTTCTATTTTCACCGGCTTTGAATTAAAAAGTCATCACCTATATGAAATATACATATCATGCAAGCAAGGTCCTTCTAAATGCATTTGCTAAGCAGTTTTGCCAATAAATCGATGCAAAAATGAAATTACGATACAGCTGCGAAATGCCATATAAGTGGCCAATGTATTTTTGGCTACTTTGCATGTTAGGCCAGGCTATAGAGCTGAGATATGTGATGGGTTGTTTCCAGCGAGCACTGGAATGGGGGAATCTGAGCTTCGGCGAATCATTCTGGGGAAGACTGAAGAGGCAGAGTCTCCTGCCCAGCCCACCCCCCACCTCACGACCCAGGAGGCTGCACCTACAGGGTCGGGTTACTGCGAAAAGCCACAATCCAAATCGATTTCACAGATGACGGCTTCAGCTCGGCCACACGGAGTGCCGGCAGGCAGGTCCCGGCAGGGCGAGCTTCACCAGCGAGGCCCCCACACCCCCACCCACCGCTAGGGTTTCATTTCACAGCAGGTGTCAAGGCTGTTGTTGAAGTTCGTTGATTGGTATCACGAGCGCAAACACAACTAAATCAGCCTGCTCCATTGCCCATTGCAGTGGTTCCTCCAGCGGTTATAACTGATTTGTTTTACATAATAAATAATGGCATGCTGAAATGGATTCACTGTTGAAATGTACTCAAAGGCAACAAACCACTGACTCTTTCTTTTGCAAATGTTTTTATTTACGTTTGTATAACATAATACTTTGTAGTTGAATTACACATATTTCAACATCCTAATATGCTTGGGCAGATCTTCTTCTTTGTCTGATTATTATTATTATTATTATTATTATTATTATTATTATATTTGGATAAATAATTTATGGATGGATGATGGATGGATAGATGGACAGATTATCACTTTAAGTGTTCTTCCATTGATAGCAAATTCTTTCCTTCTGTTGATTGATCGTCTCCACTGAAATTCCCACTGAAAACTCCTGCTTGTTGTCAAGGCTGCCCCAGCGATCTCCCTCCGCGCATCTCACCATGGATAAGTTCAAGCTCAGCTTCGCTCAATGTAAGACATTCCATAAAATGCCTGGAGTCACTGTGCTATCGATTCCTTTCCGGCAAACACTTCATAAGCACCGAACTGAATTTCAGGTGCAAGTGATTGTTATATAACATTATATAAATGCTTCCTTTCCAATCTATTCTACAGAAAACAATGTCGCATTGAAGCTGACAGCTTCGCCTCTTCAGATGAGTTACATATGTGATGACCAGCACACCTAGAATTTATGCAGAAATTGTCATGGCAAAGCAGGAAGATGATCGGTAATATCGACTCAGATTAAAAGATAAATACTCGAACAAGTTCAGAAACAAGGCCTCCAGTTGTGTGTGTGGCGTTTGCATGCTTGCTTTTTGTTTTCATGCTTTTCTTCCAGATCATCTACATTCCTCCTGCTGTCTAAATGTGGCTGCATCACTGTTAGTGTGTGATTGCTTATATGTGTTGCTATGTACCTTGCAGTGGACTGGCATCCCTTCCAGGGTGTTTAATACCTTGCATTAAATATCACTACAGAAAAATGGATGGAATATCTTTCATTCAGCTCTGCTCTTGAAACTTACAGTCTTTGTCTTTTTTTCCCCCAGAAATTATAACACGGGGAAATAGCCTGATTTATAGTGTTATATCTGGGGCACATCACCTCCGCCCTTGACCGCGGAATGACTGACGTAAAAATTCTTGACAGAGACAACGCTGGAAAAGTGATATGTCACACTCAGCTGGAAAAAAAATCAAAGCTGTTTGTGAGAGTTTACAAGTGTGTGAATGGGTACAGGAAGGAACGGCCTTCAAAGGCTTGCTACACGGGGATACTAACTGCAAAGATATCAATTAATGGCACAGGATACAGGATGGGGACCGGAATACTAAACTAGGAAACACAAGGGCACACGCAGGAATATGATTAAATCCGAGGCTCAGGTCAGCCGCACTGGTTTAAAGGATATTCAACGCGGTGGTTCGTTCATCTTTAAGACATGCTTACTCCTGCAGGGATCATTGTGCATAATAAAAACACCTATATGTGTTCTGCGAATTGAAATATGCCCCGGCGCTACTGCTCTCTAAAATCTGGCAACTCCACTCTTATTTTTCAACAATAACTTGGGCTCACAAATTCCCAGAAGGCATAATTCATTAGTAGTCTAGGAAAATTTGTAAAACACTGGGGTTTGAAAAATGGTGGAAATTGTGGCAGGGCACAAGAGCCGAGTCCTTGCAGTCCATTACAATCTTATCAGGGTTTTTTATCAGGGCGAGACAGTGAGACACCCATGAAAACAATCAGCCTGTGGGAAGTGGAATGCCACGGGAACCGAGGCGCCCGCGGTGGGAAAATTCTCACCCAATCCACATCTAAGTCCACTTCAGGAACAACATTCTCCAGTCCAGAGCACACTTCAGCCGGACGTCACTTTACTGCAATCTGTGCAGGTCACTATGGCTAGAATTGCCAAATTATTACCGTGTGCACCTGCAGGACACCAGCAGTTTGCCAGCACATGCAGAATGCTGATGACTAACTGGAGAAATAAGAGAGGAAGCGTGTGATAATAGCCGCCTTGGTGCTGTGGGGTCTCTTTGTCTCCAGTTGGCGTTTCTCACTAACATCGGCCCTGTGGTGGGACTCTTTATGTTGGGTGGTCTGGCTGCTCATCCGTTTAACCAGACCTGGGTGTCTTTCCCACTTCTCTCTCTTGATACAATTGAAATGCTTCATTGGTCCACCGTCTTCTTTGGAATAGTGGCACGCAGGAGCAGTCAGCCACCTCTGCCCCTCCTTATATTTTTTTCCCATTTCTTTCGGAGGATTTCAGTCTCTCCCAGTGGAGATTTTGTATGTCATAGCTCTGTCAGTGGGATCCCTGTCAGTCTTGGTCTGATGGCTAATCTGTGGTCTTGCTGTTTTATCTCTGTGTAGGAGTGTCCTTCTTAAAAAGCATCTCCCTGATATCTTGACATATCGTCAAGTTGAGGAGCCCGGCTGAGAAGAAATAAGATCCGTCACTGTTATCACATCACTTATCGAATATTTTTGTTAAATTAGTGCTTTTTTATCGATGTTTTTAGGCCTGTAGTATATCTGGTGTGGTATAAATATATTAAACAAATTACTGTTTATTTCTGTAAAATAAATTTCTAATAATTATTTAATTTGAATATATAAAAAACTTGGCAATAGTTTACCTAACAGTCTTTTTCCGCACACCTGAGTAATGTGTGTTCACAGCCCATCCTGGGAGTCTCCTGCTTCATGTCCATCGCTTCCTGGCACACACTCCAGGCTCACCACAACTGAGCATTGTTCATAGTAACTGCCACGTCACCATTACATTTTATTACTCTTAGCAGTTTTTCCCAATACTCTCAGTGCTTGGCACGTATGAGTACTAACTTAGTACAAAACAGAAAGGTGATTATGATTTCTGTTCTCACAAAGATTATTGAGATATTTTTACAATAATTCTTTTGTGAAGAAACTAGATTTCTTTTAAAGAAACAATCTGGCATAATCCCCCATCCATCCATCCATCCATCCATCCATCCATCCAGTCTATCCAAGGAAACACAGGACACAAACCAGGGGAAACCTATGATAGCTCTATTCCTGAATTTATACCACTCAAAAATGGCACAAATTCAGCAGTGCCGTTCAATGTTATGACCCTGACATGATTTTTAATTTTTAATTTTAATTTTAAGATTTCGTTGACAAGCGTCAACAAGAAAGCAGCAGAAATACTGCAGGACAAAGTGAACAGACATGAATATGTTGATCTTGGATAACTGTGGAAGGGACCGCTGTGAGAAGTGCCTGTCTTGGGAGAGCCACAGAACATCAGGTAAAGATGGATCATCATGGCCATTCATGTCCATCCAGCGGCAGGGAGATGGCACGGGGGTTTTTGGGGGGAGGCGGGGGGCTGAGGTCTTCATGTGGGCCAGGAGGCAGCTGGATTTTCCAACGCCCGCGGAGAGCTGGGCGAGCGGGCGGCCACACGCCGGGGGTCCAACTGTGGAAAAACTTGGTGTCCAGTGAGGGAGCTCGGAACCCCGACTGCTGCCAAAGAAAACTGCGGTCGGAAGAGTCTGCTAATAGTGCATGATGCGTGTCACCTGAAACTAGAATCATCTGAGGCCTGGTAACCGCAGTAGCAGACATCTCCGTGGACCTTAAAAAAAAGGAGAAAACCGACCTAAGGCCTTTAATCCTGAGGATTTCCACTGCCATCCTCATTTGCTTGACTCACAGCCGTCGCGTGCTTAAATGTTCCAGCAAAGCTGTGAAGCGACTATATTCAGGAAGAATAATGAGTAAAAGCAGCTGTGCTCAGGCACATAAAAACTGACGCAATTCAAAGGTATATTCTGATCACCCCAAGTTAAGCTGAAGGTGCCTGAACTGCCGGGTCAGACAGATGGAGGCGGAGCAGCCGCGTGTTTGTGTGCTTAACAGGCAGCGCCGGCTGAAACCCGAACACCTTGAAATGTCACCTTATTCTCAATGTGAGGAGTATCGGCTGCGGAGCAGAAACCACATCAAATCGGGGAATGACAAGAGCTTCATGTCGAGGAGAAGGAGACGCCACGGCAGCGAGATGCTTACGAATGCGGACACCTGAAAAGGCTCCGCGCTCCCAAGTCCTGCAACCTTCAGATGTTTATCAGGTTTTTTTTGAAGCGTTACTGCCTTCGGTTTAGGATCTCATGGACGTTTGGTTTAGGACTCAGTAACTCGAAAGACATTTCCTGGCTTTTCTGCTTCCTGTTTCCCTCTCACAATAAACAGCCACATTTCAATGATGTTTAAAGTGACCTTTGCATGTCATGGATTACACCATCAGAATGTATCCAGCACTCTATCATATATTTCCTATTATAGACTCTTGATCACCATGATCTTCAACTAATAAAGGTGGTTTGATGCTGCCACTAATGGACTAATGGGTTTGTCTCACTTACATATAGATCTGCTTACAAATAATACATCCTGTTGGATCTCACCACTCCTTGTTGATCAGATGCAAAAAACATGCTTTCAGACGGCCTTTTCCATTGTTTAATGTATTTTTAGCTCACAGTTCTTAACAAATGGTTATAATTTTGATATCAATTGTCTGTATATGTAGGAAACAAGTTTAGTCATCACAACATCCACAGAGAAAGGCAACAATTACCATTTTTTTAATGGGGAATAGACATCGCGTCCCCACAGATCACAATAAAAATGCATTACTCATCCTTCCAAATGAATATTTCCTCATGAACATTAGGGACTGCTCCCCATTACCAACCTTTACTTGTTTTTGCAAGAATTCAGGGAGCTTAATTCATATAAAGTTTATTTCAAAGACGGTCGCAAGTCATTAAAGTCGAACGAGTAAAATAAAATGGGGAAAAAAAAACAAAAATCACGACTCCCAAACCGAAGGTTTCGAAAGTGTCAACTGCTTTTCCTCTGCCCTTGAAAACAAGACTAGTACAGGCTACTGCTGGCCAGTACTAATGCGTTTGTGACAGGTGGGGGCGGGGAAGAAGCCATATTGTGTCAAAACCGGCAATTAAAAGGACCACCCGGCTTCTGGTCACTCGCACCATGTGATGGATGGTTGTCCAGCTCCGACAGGTGCCGACACAGAGGTCTCTCTCTCTTTGACTGGGCTCGCTGGCACGGTAGTGCTCCTGTATTGACACATTCCAGATAGCGCCATGCGGCTAATGACTCTCCGCGCGGCTTCTGTCTGTTGTTTATCTTCCTGCAACCCAAACTCCCCTGTCACAGCATGGAGACCGTGGACGAGATTTTACCGAGAGTCCTATTAGACGGCCTAACCTGCCAAGAGCGCATGTCAATAACAGTTGCGGAAAAGTGTTTTTTTTTTCTTTTTTTTTTTTGTTAGCACCGGCCTTGTTCTATCGCAACAGTGCAGCGAATGAAATGTCACCGGTCTTATACCTGTGGATTTGAATAATCTGAACTCGCTCCTGTTTCCCATAATTGAATTCCCACTGTTCATGGCTGCGTTTAAGTCCTGTAGGCAGTTGCCACAAATCCTTCGCTCTTCTGTTCAACAGTAGGCACACATGGGCGATGCTCTTTGGGACTGAGGTTTCGTCTCTGTGTTCTGAGTGTCACTGTGTCACAGACGCCGTTGATTATATGAAATACCAAACAAAATATTTAGAACTTCAAGTATCGGGTGTGTTTTCCTGCTATTAAACAATTTTCTTCAAATTAGCATTAGAAAGCTACTTTTTGGAAAAAAAAAAAAGAAATAATTATATTCTATCTAGAAAATATGCAGGCACCCAATTAGCATGTAGAATTAAGCAAAAATAGAAAGTGACACAATAGTTTCATTATAAAACATTAAATAATGTCTTTAAAAAAATATGCAGTAATCCCATGATATTAAGGTCTTTCAGAAACATTAATTGGACTTGGGCCATATTAATAAGTTGTCTTAAGTCGTAAGATTATATAAAAATATTACGGTTGTTTTCATATGCTTCCTGTCAATTTCACAGAGGTTTATAATTCTCTGTGATTATTATTTGAAAAACAAGTTTTTAATGAAATTTGGGGAACTTTATGCATATTATGGTTTACTCAATTACTGGTTTGGCAAACAACCAATAAATTCGGCCTATAACATAAAACTTCCAAATATGTTTATAGGATGTGTTTGTGCGTCTAGACCTGTTTCATGCATAGTGGTTAGTGCTGCCATGCCTGTATAACATACAGTGCAAAAGTAGCTAGACAAAGCAAAGATGGTCTATTTTAATACCAGAATAAAATATTGCACTCCAATACCATATCACACGACACAACAATGAACCCAACAGTTGTCAAACGCGTTCTGTGACCTCACAGTGACCAGATCTAAACATCATTAAACCATAATGGGGAAGTTCTGCGGAACCAAGCATGAAGTAGATTTCCAGCTTATTCACCCAGTGAGGAATGGGCCAATATCCCACTACACACAGTTTAGGACTCATATGGTAGCATTTCAACAAGGATTGAAGCTCTTCTGAAGGCAAAGGTAGTTGCACTCCTTGGTCTGTGCTTTATATATATATATTGTTAGGTCCTTTCTTTATTTTCCAAGCTAAGAAATGAATAATTGGAATAAATTTTGATCGAAGCATTTAAACTTTATAATGCATCTGCTGGTTTCTTAGAAGAAAAACAGATTGTAAAAATTATTTTGTGCAGTAACGCAGAAGGAAACCATGCATAAAAGTCATAAAATGTTTTGTTAAGTTCCATTGCCGGGACATTTTCAGCATTTCATGTTTGCCCTGATTCCTAAAAAGCAGACAAGGCCTGACACTCAAACGCGATGTTTAGTCAGCCACAATTCTTCTGAGTTTTATGCAGATGCTACTTGAAATGCACAAATGCCACATTTTGCTCAAGGCATTTTTTCAATTCAAAGTCACTTTGTTGTTGCTATTACTTATTTCTACTATTTGTTTTTCCGATTCATAATCCCTACACTTACTTGTTATTTCAAACCTGAATTAGCAAATAGTTATGAGACTGCACATTCACATCGGAATGTCAAAGATCACAATTATGAAAGGAAAATGTCTGTAACCAAAATGAGCCTGACACGAGTCCTGGTGAAATAAAGTGAGTCTGTAAAAAACAAATTTAATAAGTTAAGCATAATTTTATCCTGCAGCAAGATCATTTTAAAGCCAGAGCTGGATTTTATGTGGTTGGATTGTTCAGACTTTCACTGGTAGCTGATGATGAAATCTATAAACATGACACCACAATTACATTCATCTTATGTTGCATAGAAAGTTGATATCTGAGTAACATTGCATTTAGGGCACTACATAGATGTTTACATAAACCTAAACAGTGATTTTATGCTTAATTTTTTTAAATCAAATAATTCAAAACATATTTGCTATTATTTCATTAATGTTGTAAATAAAGTTTGAAATACTTAGGTAAATTTTACTGCTGTGCTGACAAAGACGTCTGTTTAAATAAAGTTTTGAAACAGACTTATGTGTCAGAGTTTCGTTTCCCATATTAGTTGTAAAGATATGCTCACGGTATGTCTTTCCCAAAGCCTACAAAGATTTGATATAGGAATATATTGTGTGTGTATGTAGGGGTAAATATAGTATATTTTGACATATTTAATTGAATGTTTTGTAAATGAAGTGCATATCACAGTGGCGGGCATAAATGTATTGGCATGGCCACTTTATTTATTGAGTAATCTTTCATAACACCACTAGCTGGTCATAAGTCATGCTTATATCTATGCAAGTGTGACACATTTGTTTCCTTGACCAAATTTTGTCTATACAGAGGGAAGGATTTATATAGAAAACTCACGAGAGTAACTTGGATATCTATCTATCTATCTATCTATCTATCTATCTATCTATCTATATTTGATTTTTGGAGAGAAACAGTTTAAGTCATCATGAAGTAGCTTCTGGGTCATCTGCCAAGACAATGGCTGATGAGTAAGTGCATCATAGAAAGAAAAAAACCCCTGATTTCTACTGCGGAATTTTAACAAACTGTTTGTTTATTTTTTGGTGTATAAATCTCTACCATCTAATCCCCGCACTCCACACTGTCAGTGTATTAAGCAAACAGCACAATCTTTACAGCAATGGCTGCTGACATACTGACTATGCATTTTGTCTGCAAAAAAAAAAACAAATTTTAAAAACTGAGACTTACCTCACAGGCTTTAATACCTTTTTGTTCAATTAAAGCCCCCTTAAAAGTAACAGGGGTTAAGTTCCCACGTTCCTTAGTCGTTAATATAATGATCTTGTCCCATGGCTTTTGATGGGGGGGGGGGGGGGGCAAGTTTTTAGAAGCTGCGCT
>JAODLD010000124.1:28811723-28831803 GCA_026781065.1 Mormyrops boulengeri
AAACACTTTAAATCCTTTGAACTGAAATACCACGCTTACAAATATAAAACCAGCAATACATAAATGAAAACTTTTCAGTATTTAAGTCTGAAGAAAACTGCATCGACATGTACATAATATTTGGCAATTTGTGATATAATTCATACATTATATATACTTTTTCTGTGTGCAAATGGGAGTGTAAAGCTGTAATGTCCAGAGTCCAAGATGCATAGACTCCACGCACTGTTGATCTTTGCAAAAATATATTTCTGTTTAAATTCATCTCGGGCATTTCTACGATCCTGACGACGCCGGCCTGTGTGGGGCGCTATTGAAAGCACAATATCCGCGTCTCACGCTGCAATGCCAGGCCTGCCTGCCCCCCCTGCCTCACTCTTCCACGCTAATGGGTTTTGGGCCACAACACTGTGTTCTAACAGCAGAACCCTTCTTTGCCTTATGATGCGGTGACGCTCTCTGGACGTCGGCCACGGAGACGGCAGCTCTCTGGAGACCGTCCAGGAGAACACGGTCCGGGTGGCTGCTGAATAGGGCCGGCTGCCGTGTGCAAAGTCAGTCACCCCTCCACACTCGCAGCCTCCTAGGCGCTCTTTTAGCCACCCAAACTGTACATTTACACTACGGATATAGGTTTAGCTACCAGATGACTGGATCTGTCCAGAATCATCTGTCATAGTTTATAATATGTTATATTAAGGTGGTGCTTGCCAGACTGAGACTCCCCACCTCATAATTCTTTGAAGTATGTGAATGGTCTACACTAATGAGAAAATGCAGAGCTGACACATTTGTGCAGAGGTGACCAGAGAGGTTCTGTCCCTTTAACACAATAGGAATGTAACAAAGACAATGTGCCTTTATGACAATTAGTGTTGTATTTTTATAAAAAAAATTAAATTGCATGAAACAGAGTCAAAGCACAACAGTTGAAAATGACAGGTCTTCCTAACTGTGGCCCACAGTGACCATCTCCCAACAGCAGGCCTTCTGGCCTGACCTGCACACGATCCGTCTCAAATGACACGCGTCCGAGTTGCTACTGCTCTTCCCGGGCTTCAGTCGGAGCGAATTAGCGAGGTATTGTCCACGCCAGCTTGAACCGAAGATCCGACGGCTGGCGCTGAATTAATGGCTAATCATCTGGGGCCTCACAGATCATTTTGTCTGCCTTCAGGCCCTTTAATTACACCAATATGCCATGATAAGATTCTCTAATGTGCCCCTCATATCAGCACTGTTACATGGTCACTAACCATGTATGGCTGTTCCCTGGAACATCTCTATCTGATTGCCGGCTCCCGTTAAGTGATCCATTACAGGCTCCTGTCCTGGCATCCATGGTCATTCTCTTCTTAGTGGCCTTGTCCAGATCACTAGCACTTAGCTCCTCTGTTTCCTACAATCAATTTAACACCTTCGTGTTTATCTCTTTCTCACGGGTTTTGTCTTGTTATTTTTAAAAGAAAGTTTTTAAAGGGAATGGAAAAATCAAGAAATATCCTTCTTGTAATTTTTTTGCATTGATGTTTAAACAAAATACATTTAAGAATATTCTGCTTTTTAGTACCAGAATGTGACAAGCAGTAGTATCATTTTAAAAAGACAAGAAAACTTGCGGTAAAAATATTGGATTTCAGCGATTCTTTTGTAATTTAGGAACAATTTAGTCTTTTGTCATTTAGACTTTTTTTCCCAAATAAAGGTATGAGTCATTAAAAGGTGTGTTTAAATAATGAAATAAATAAATATGTGGAGACAGTAAAGAATACAACATAACATTTTTTTTTAGTTATTGAGACAAAAATTACAAAGTACCACAGTGACTGAAGAGATGAACCAGGAAGTTGCCAATTCAAAGTCCCAACCAAGCTGCCGAGATGCAACTAGCTCATGTCACTATTCTAAAAAGAATAGTATTATAAGTCATTATATGTAACAAAAGCAGCTGGCGGTGTAACAACACAGCAGAAAGAACAATCCCAGTAGCTGTGAATACTATAAGAGTAGTGAGAATTTCTGCATAGGTGGCAGGGGGAATCCATGTGACACACACCTGTGTTTTTGACATTAGACGTGAGCACATTCGACTGTTCAGCGTTGCTAGTGACTGACAGGTGCCTCGGTGCCATGTGTCTGACCTCACTCCCTTCCACATGCGTAGACGCCTCCAATTCCATAAACATGGCAGGGCTGCCCTTGGTATTTTGATATTTTGAGGCTTTAGTGTACGTGATGTCCTCTGCTGTCACCCAGAATAATAGGGTAAAATGTGGCAAAACTTTGGAGAAGTTGTACTTTTTAAAAAATATTTCAATTTTTTTGTGTGTTCTGCAAACACACTTTTCTCTCTAGAAATAATATCGCCGGGTGGATTTTTTTTCTGACCAACATTTTTTTTTCAGGTATGAATATCATTTTTTGGCCCAAGAATAAATGATTATGATTATATAGGTTATTTGTGTGATTAAAATTTTTCTTTTGACAAAACAAAATAATTTCCCTGGATTTAAATGGGATCCAGAACTGAAAGTGTATTCATCAATGACACAGTGATAGAAATAGGCTTGGGATTTATTCCTTAGGGCAGTCATTTAGAACAGTCTACGATTTTTAATGAACATAGCTAATGAACTAATGAATGATCATATCTAATGAAAGACTTCTTTATTAAGAAGGTTAAATCTCTAGGTGTGGATATCATTCTTCGTATTTCAATATCCATTCGCTTGGTTTATTGTTGAGCTGCTGGTTAATAACTCACTTCAGCTTTAACAAGCCACCAAACAGTTATAGTCAAATTGAGCTAATCACTAATCACCTTGAAGTGGATTCTTTCCATTCTGTAGGCAAGATGGTCCTCATTGTCCTTGTGCTTTGATCACTTCTTGTTGATCATTTTCTTCAAAAACCTTATTATTTCATGCAGTGTGAATGTCTGGCAAATCAAAGAGCATAACTGATATTTGCTTGAAAATTGTGATCAAACTAATTTTCAATAAAAGTCTATAAAATGATGACTAAGTTAATAACCAAATGACAGGTGGCAAAGCGTCTTAACTCCTATTGATGTGACGCATGCAAAGCACGCAAGAAATGACTAATTCTTGTCACCGGTTGTATGATTTTTAAGGCTGGTCTGAGTGTGAGTATGGTGATCGGATTGGAGAAATGGACTTGTGCACATCTGGCAGACAGATGACTAAGACTGGTTCCTCACTGGCTTTGTGACTCCTTCAAGCAGACTTGATGAACTGAGGGTGACTGTACTACCTCAGCCAATAAAGAAGACAGTGTTCAGTTTGTGGTCAGCCTGTCTTGGGTCAGTACATATTCTAACCACTGACATCTGCTTCTACACTAGAGGGTCTGTCATTCTGTCAGTTTATTAATAGCTTGTTTCAACATCTAGGCCTAGAAATTTCCAATGGGCTTCGAACACATATTACACAATCAAAAGTTATGTATATGCATTGCATATTTAATATACTTTCCATGTGCAGAATCAGCTTCTTCATGTATCAAAGTGTTACAGACTCAGTGGTCATTTTATTGCCTACCAGGTAGCGCCCATTTTTACCTTCTGAGCCACTTTGTGCGTTTTGAGAAGCCTTTCTGTACACCATTGTTATCCTGAGCCTCATGGCCTTCCTGGTAGCTCTAAAGAGTGGCTATTCTCCTCTGACTTCTCTCATGAACGGGGTTCCTCATCCACTGAACTGCCATTTTGATTACGGCACCATTCTCCGTAGACACTCTATTACATAAAAATCCTTCAACGGTGGTTGTTTCTGTGGTGCCTCGACCACCACGCTTTGGTTCTAGGAATCCAAATTCAAAAATCATTCAGACCATTGATTTCAGGTCTTTGAATACTAAGCTACACAGTGACTGAAACTCCAGAGCCTCTCTCCGTTCTGTATTCAGCTGCAGCCACATGATTGGCTCTTTGCAGGAGCAAACTCTTTGTGTCACCAAGCCAATGTACCTAATTAAACGGGCACTAACTGTATTTGTTGCATTGCAGGAGTAATTATTTATAAGACTCATTTAATTGTTTTCCAATGATTCATTGTATTGGCCCGCTACATCACAATTGCTGGATTAAAAACATTATTTTTGACTGATTGGAAAAGATTTTTTTTTCATTGCAGCTGTAAATGTAAATGATCACGTTAACTACAGTGAACTGTTAAATCATTGAAGATCACATGATTTTGGCTTTGGGTTGCAAGCATACTTGTGAATGTTTACATGATGGTTGTAAGGATTACCTTTCAGTGTTATGGAGCTCTGACCTATTTAAATAGCTGCTGAGTATGGATTCATTATTTCTGACTGTTCTAAATACACATTGCAGTCTTCTATATTTCTCTTTCACACGTCGGAAAACTATGTGGCTCAGTAATTTTTAAAAAATGTCCTGTCATGGCCAAATTGTCCTACTGTAAGACTTTGTAGGGCATGTGTACAACTGCACATTGCGTGTATCTACATTCACAATTAGCTTCCTACGACTCTCATAAACAAAAAGCAACATTCAGAAACATATGAAAAGGAACAACATCACTGCTCGTAGTTGACGTTTTGTGTCTGAAAGAGTCAATGCGAGTGCATCATTGAGCATTTCATTCTTTAAAAGAAAAATAGTCTTAAATTTACATATTTAGCAGATGCTTTTGTCCAAAGCGATATACAAGGGAGGTAAATCGCACATCACAAACAATCATGCTGTCAAGGAGTCGACTAGGCATAAGAGCAGCTAGGCTGAGCTTCCAATCAGTGCTCAGGTACAAGTGTAAGCAGTATTGGAGCAGGAGCTACACGACAACTTCTAACAAAGTTAGAACCTAATAAGACTATTCAGGGACCAGAAGGCTAGCTTAAAACATTCAGGCAACATCAAGAGGCATCAGGTTCAGATTCATGGAACAGATGGGTCTTAAGGCATTTCTTGCAGGTGGAGTCTGATGGCAGGATGCGGTTCAGCAGCTCATTCCACCACCGGGGAACCACACAAGAGACCCATCTGGAGTGACACTTCTCACATGATGGAGGGAGCTCCAGGCGACGCTGGTTTGCTGACCGAAGGGGTGTGATGGGACATGGAGAGCCTCTTGATGTAGACGGTGCCTGTCCATTAATGGAGGTGTAAGCCAGCACCAAGGACTTGAACTTGATGCGAGCACCGATAGGGAAATGCCCAGTGAAGAGAGACCAGTACGGGTGTGACCGGAGAGCGCTAGGGCTTGCTGAATATCACATGTGCTGCCACGTTTAGAATCTTTTTTGTTTTGTTAAAAAAAAATCAGAAAAAAGGGAGGAAACTAAACCGAAACAACATCTAAATAATGAGATTTACTTCAGGTACCATCCGGTGGCTTGTAACAGCCTGGATCAGATCAGGGGACCCTCAGCTCTCACTGTGTAAAGCATAAACGCAGCTTTGTGTAAAGAAAGAGGCTCTCCTCCATTCTTCAGGTCAGTCTCGGCACTCAGCCTCACTGAGACAGGATTTGAGGTGACCAAGAGAGGATTGTCTATGCATAGCATCCTCTCTTCTACTCCACCCTACACCCCCTCCCCCGACTTTTGGACCTCACACTGATCACCATGCCCCATAAACCTTACCCTGTCCCTCAAAACTAAGCTCACACTTGGCAGCTCATACTTTAAGATGAGGAAAGAGTAAAGCTGAAGGCAGACGAAACGTATGCTCCCTGGATATCAGTTTCAATTACGTGTTCAAAAAGGCCAAATGCTTTTTGTTAACGGTGAAATCTCATTTGCCAAATACTGGAGCAGTATAATTTTAACCGACAGTGTTTAAACGTAGGCAAAGCTGTAGAACACTTCAAATGCATTGAAAACTCAGGTTATGATAGTTAAGTCAAACTCAAATGCTTTTTATATTACATACATTGCATAGGGTTCAGTAATTTGCTTCAAGACTAGCTAGCATGAGAAGATTTGCATGAAATATTGAGAGAGACCAAAACGAAGCATGATTCCTGAATGGGTTCTCTAGTTATCGTCTTATGTCAACCATGCTTTACGCCTTATTGAAAATGCCAGTTGTGAGCTCTAGACAAGGTAAATAATGCCAAGGGAATCTCTGCTGAAGGACTTTTAGTAAGAATAGCAAATGGTCCAAAAATACATTTGAAAATATATTTTTGGTTGACAAGCCATCCAAACTCCGCAACTGCTCATCTACTCAGGACCAGGTGATCTTGAGTCTGTACTGGCAAATATACAGTATTGCCTTATGGGGTATGTGAGCACACATACTGTGAAGACAATTAAGAGTCACCATTGATCTGAGTACCTCAGGAAGCACACACCCAACTCAAACCTACAACCGTGGGCATTCAAGTTGATGAGACAATGGTCTTCCCTTTGCTGTTAAGTCACTCCCTTGACTAAAGGAGACAAAAACTGGGAGTTATTAACTCTAAAATAATTTTATTACCAGGCTCTGGCAATAAAAAGAGTTTTATTAATATATGATTATGGCATTTACTGTGCAAATATCACTTTCAAAAGTACACAGACTCATAGATTTTCAAAGTCTCATTTGATAAGTTGGTAAGCTGAGAGAGACCGGATCTGAACGGATGAAAGGACGAGGGACCGTGCCTAGCCAGCGGCTGGCTCAGGCGGCATCGAGCAGAACTCAGTGTTCTGAAGAGTCACCCATGGAGACGGTTGCACATGTGAAGATAGGGGAAGTGAAAGGCGCTCCTCGCAGCTGTGGGGCTGCCAGTGGGAAGGGGGGGGGGATGGACACCCCCATCGCAGGCCTGATGCCTTAACCACAGCTCAGCATCAACCGATAGCTTTGCGGCTTCCCTCATCACGTCAAACACAAAGAAGAAGGTAAAACACTTGCCAGCCCGGCTCTCCTCTGCCTCTCATTGATGAAGGGCTTCTTCCTTTCTTTATGGGTCTCCAGTCCTGCTTCTAGGAACGTGTTATGAACTTGTCCTAGCAGTGCACCTCACACCTGCACTTACTGTTTCCCATTCTTTTTGAAGGTCACTTAAGGTCATCCTCCGATTTATGAGGCACTGTTGGATAAGTTAACGGTCATCTCTGGCATTAGAAAGTTGCTTCTGCCCTCAATCTGACAGGTTTTTGGTCGTTCCCAGTGTCTCCTGCTTCACCTTGTTCTCGTATACTACTGCCTTAGAAACTTTGAGCCTGGAAGTAACTTGCCTCTCAGTGCAGATTTTTAAAAAATATAGAGCGATCTCTTTTTCCAGAGCTGTTTATACATATATGTGAGTGTATGTCTATATATGTATTAAGAACATAAATTAGTCAATCTGTAATTGCATATTCATACTTGTATGCATACATATGTATATTATACTGTGAACTTGACATTTATGGTATACTATATATACAAGTGAAGACTTTATTGAGGATATTGAGGATATATTACATGCATTTTTATTTTATTTTAGACAATGACTTTCTTAAAAATCAAAGAAGTGCACACATTGTATATTGTTAATGCAGCATCACACATGTTTTCTAGCACATTCTTTCAAGGAGACATGCCCTCTTCATTTGCTCCAAGCTAAATTCTTAAATGTTTATGTGTGCATTGAAAGCACCACATTATTGTTGCAATATCTAACTACATTCACAGAACTATTCCATCCCAGAAGTGGAATTCCATAACTTCAGGTCTTGAATACAGGACTTCAGTGTGAGACTTCACTGCACAAGCCGTGAAATTGCCACTCAACAGTTAGTATGAATGTACAGTAAGCATTGCACTTAAAAAGTTTCGTTTTACTCATGTGCAATTAAATCTGGACTACTTAAATACTACTGGCGCCTGAATTGTATATGAATTGTAATGTCTTTGGTTTTACTTGTTTCAGTGCACTAACATCTATTGCCTATTTATTATTTATTCTATGTGTACTTTTAGTTGTTCTTTGTACTGGCTGTGTCTGAACCAGTAAGCATGTCAGTATCCTTGATGCACATGGCCAGTGAAATGCCCAGTTCTCGTTTGAGCTGCAGCGGCTTTTCCGAAACACAGCATGTCCTCCTGCACGACGTGATTTTGAAAGACAGAACCTTTGGCGTGGAAGCGATCGGGCCATAGCCATGGAGCAGGGCGCCTTTACCAAAACTGATTACGAAACCGGTGAAACGCAGCACAGTCATTTCGCCGTGCAAGCTTTGCGAGCTGTTTCCTGCTTTACTTCCTTAAATTTAGCTCGGCACACAGAGAAGACCTTGCCTGAACTGCGCTCCTGCAGTTATACTCTGATTACATAAAGATGTAATATTTTCCTTTGTTTTTCATTAGCATGACAAACGATCCAAATTTCAGCTATTTAAAAGCAGCTATTTAATTAATGAATTTATTGCCAAATTACTACTGCAAATTTAGGTCATTTGAAGTGTGCTGTACATAGAGACTACACTGTGTGGTCACGTGACAAGAGAGACTCTATCTGTTTATCCTTTTGTGATGAGCATCACGCATTTGCATCCAGCGTATCTTTCATTCCTCGACATCACAGGATACATAGACCCCAGCCTCTCAAGGCCTGCTCTGCTTTGCACAGAAAGCTAGTTCTGCATAGTGCACAGTATTGCATAATGAGCACTACGATTTTGAAGTCATCAAACATGCCCTTGAAGGCAGCATTGGCTCTATTTGTGCAGAATTTGTTTGCTCTTAATAGGTCTGCATGGGCGTCCTCTGGGAGTAGCTTATGGTATACACCCTGTGCTCTCCAAGACACACTATGGATTACCCAATCACTAATTGTATAAGCTCTTACTGTATCAGATGCATGTGTTATCATCCTCGTGCATGAACCGTAACATCCCAGGTATGAATATACCAATAGCTCATTTAGATAGGTTGTAATTTATGCATAATAAAATAACCTCCTGCTGTACAGTAGTGCTTTTCTCTGCTTTGGGCCCACTGTCCCTTAACTAGACACTATGGAGTACGGCATGTACACTTACGGTATGTGTATACAACACTGGCCCTTTTCATTATGGTGTTCAAATTTTACACATATTTTAAATACGTTCTTTTGTGCGTGTGTGTGGTTTTTTTGTATTTTTTTTCCAATATTACTTTGGGGCTCATTTAAAGTAATAACTTTTTGCCATTAATAGGAAAAAAAGCAGATATTTGAAAATATATGAATTATATCCTCAGCGAGTTCTCTCTACTCGACCTTCAATGAAACTGCACAACAGGAGTGAAAAATCCAGCATCATTTTACCTTGGTTTTCTGCCCACAGGCACTGAATATAAATACTTTGCTTACTTTTCTACATTCTTTGGGCCCTTTAAACTCAGTCAAGATATTTAGAATAAAGTGACTGACTGAAGTGACTTACATGCATATACTAATGAATGCATGATGTCGTTATTTAGATTTTTCACAGAGAGTTATAAACAAAAAATTCTACATTGGCATAGTTGATTTGGATATACTTGATATACTGTATGTTGAGGACTCGAATGGCTTGACCAGGCCAAAGGGACTCCCACGTAACACCTGGCTGCGGCAGATAGACGGCTGTTTCCGGAGGGTGTGACTGGACCGTGTGTCTGCCTGGGGGGGGTCGCCAACTGGGATCCCGAGGAGCTTCACTGTGTGGTGGGTGTGGCAACGCGCCGAACCAGTGCATGCTCCCCAACCTGACCTGACCTGACCTGACCTCTATTTTGAAACGCTGAAGTGCTTGCTATGAAGTCTAAACTTGAACATTAAAGAATAATTAGTCATTATATATAGTTAATTCCCAATTGTAATAGTCCATTGAAAAGAGAATAAATTTAATTAAGTTAGAGAAAAAATATGAATGTGAAATGCCATATTTATTCAGCTTAGTCTGTTCTTCTTGGACAGTGAGACATTTTTATTAAAACTGTACTACCCAAACGAGCAATGTTTAACATGGACACCCAAACAAAAGACATTCCTAATCCAGTTCCAGGTTTTCCATTACATCTCTCATTATATATTTAAGTTTCTATTTTACATTGATGCAGTCCAACCTGCAGCTCATGTCAGTATGAACCACAGACACCTTCTATGTGTCAGTAAGTGTTCTGGCAATCTATACTGAGGGCATGGTATGTCCGGTAAAACGGTGAGCTAATAACTAAATATATCCCTACGGTCATGGTACACATGCATCAGATCGCAATCAATCACTGTTTAGCACCTACAAAGCACTTATTGACATCTCTGTAGTGGGATACCCTACCCCCATACTTTGGCTGGCTCACAGCATCCAGAAACAGCTTGTCTCTTGGCAGAGTGGCCTGTTTGATTGAAGCACTATTGATTCGATATTACCGGTTGGGTTGATAACTGAGTTATTGTATACTGTCAGTTTTAAAGGCATCAGAACAACCACTAAAGAATGAGCCTTACTTTGCATCCACTCTGGCAAGCTTGGCTGCTTTAAAAAAGAAAAAAACTAAACGCCTCACCATGTGCTGGATAGATGCAACTCTTCTTATACATTTTTTTCAACCAAATGATTGAATTACATCACCTTCGGTTTGATTTTTAATACTCATCTTAAGAAATTCTTTAGTTCTCCTTTGATCTTTTTTTCTGTTTATCTTATTATGGCTATGTCACCTTTTGTGCACCTTGCCTGTAAATTTCAATGAGAAATTGATTACGAAAGAAAATAAAAATGATTGACTTAGAATGTTTTTTACATACACCATTTCACACTGCTTCATGCTACATGGTACATTAATATATGCTATTCCTATTAAGTACTTTTCTCAAAGTGCCTACAGCAGGACCATGACCCATGATGTGAACCCACAACATTTGGAACAAAAGCTGACTTCCTTAACATTCATAGTCAGTTTTTTTTTACCTCTATAACAAGGAGGGCCGGCTCGGCAGAAGTTTCTAACTGCAATTGTCTGACATTAAATAATGAGAAAAAAATAAAAACTCCAGTAAGACTTCTTAGCGTTCGGCGGTGTCGCCGAAACCATGCTTTCTCAGCTTGGGCGCAAAACTTCGATGGAGTGTTACGCAAATAAAGGGAAGCTGTCGGCGCTCCCTCTGAGCTGAGAGCAAGGAAAGGAAAAACAAAGAAAAACGTGAACTCCAGTATGGGAACTGAGTTGAAGCTGGAGGTCATTCCTTGTAATAAACAAAGGTTTCGTTTACGCCGTCCCCACTGTTTTCCCTGAAGACCACCTTCAGTACATCTCTCTGTAATGTCTCTTACCGTATATCAGTTGGTCATTAATTAACACATTTGTTTTTTCTGTGAAGGAAGCATACAATATAGACACTCTGATCAACCAAAACATTATGATCACCCCATGTGAAGCGAAAAATGTTAACTTGTAATCTGGTCAAAATGTGAGTGTCAAGGTTAAGCAAGTGTGAGACAGTAAGCTAACATCTGGTACTTGTAGTCGAGATGCTGAATGCAGAAGAAATGGGCAGGCTTGTGGAGTGCTAATGGTCAGTTGTGGTTAGAGTGGTCTGAGGAGAAAAAAAACAACGAACCACTGGGAGGGTGTTGGGGAGCCAAGACTCATTGATGCAGGATGTGAATCCTGTGTGGTAGAAACAAAGAGAAGGGCTACCGTGGCACAAATAGCAGATAATTTTGATGATGATCACGGAAGTAAGGTGTCCCGACACACACAGATCGTTGCTGCGTGTGGGGGTGGTAGCTGTGGATTGAACTTCTTGGTCCAACGCACCCTACAGATGCTCGATGCATTCCCAGCGGTCCACAGAAAATGAGATTCATTGGGCCAAGCAACCTTCTTCCATTGCTCTATGTCTAGTTCTGATGCTTGTGTGCCCATTGTAGACAGGCGTCAGCATGGACACTCTGGCTGGCCTGCAGCTATTAATCTCATATACAACAGGGCTGGATACGCACCACGGCTGACCATGACCACCTCACAAGCCTTGCTATTTCAGAGATACTCTGACCCAGTCACCTGGCCATTATGAAGTGGCCCTTGTCAGACTCATTCTGATCATTATCCCTCCCAATTTCTTCTACATTCAATATGTTGACTATGAATACCAAATGTTAGCTTAGCATCTAATACATCCCAGAGCCTGACTTTATACTCTACACTCTTTACTTTACATTTCACGTGGGGGTAGTCATAATGTGTCGCCTCATCGATGTACATATATAGAAAACCAAAAAGTACACTGCAATACATAACGACATTCACATAGCTATTTTACTGCGGCATTCTAGCTATCTGTTACCAAGACGTCATTTAAAGCTTTAGCTGTAACTGAATGAAGAGTATGAACTGAAGAAGCACGCAATCCTGAGTTTATGAGTTTGATTTTTCGTCTGTTTTGTTTGGAGTACGTGCTTTCAGTGTTTCGTTATGCAAAAACGAACAAGTGGCAGCGCTTGGCTGTAAACACAACAAAATCAACTAATAAACTATGAGATTTCACTTGTTGTTAAGAAACTTACAAGAAGACACTTACAGATACTTCATGGCCTGTGGACAATCTGAGCTTAAGTTCCTATGAGTTTACAATCTACAAATAGAGGCTTTTATTCCATAATTGAAAACCAGGTTTAAAATTAGGCAACATATACTTATAAACATATTCATAATGGTTTACAGTTTTTTGGTAGTGCTTACAGTCTCAAAGCTGGTTTGGATGTTCCAGATCTGTAGCTGTATACCAGTTGTATACATGTCAATGAGTCGTGCACTTACGTAACCAGCACACTCACAAACGCATCCCTGCCTACACAGTGAACAAACATTACCCTTATCTAAATTAACAGAGCTGAATGCCTCTGTTTACATGATCAACCTGCATGTTGTCTCTAAATCTGCTGTTTTTTTGTGCATATATTCATTTTCTTATGCACATTTCCTGTAATTTTATTTTCAGTCATTTTTCAACATTATTGCTACATGCATTACAATCAATGCTTTTATGAGAGCCATGATTTTTAGTGTTGTTAAGTGAATCAGCTATGTGACAGCTACATGACACACGTGGGAAGAGCTTCTCCAAACTTGCGCTCTTGTGCATTATTAAAAAAATATGCTGCAGCCCTTGTTACTGCACCAATCTAAATTCCTCCACTCTGCAACACAGTTTGTAATTATCTCACATATATTAAATATGTTGGAGAAAATCACAATTGTTTTTATTCTATTATTTCTGTATTAAGCCCATAACATCCTCCTATCTTGCTCTTAGTAGTAATTTTTTTTCTGGTTGATCATTTAATTGAAAAACCTTGACTAAAGTAACCTTGAAAGAAGTCTTAGGGGTAATGAGAAGACCCTTTTAGTGGTGTCTTTTGAGAAATCATTTTAAATATTTCAGTAACTGGAAATTACAATAAGAACTGAAGAATGTAAACCCAGTTGTAAACCTTGTTCAGATTTATAATTTATTACCATAATTGATTGAGAGGAAAATGAAATTTATCATTTATTAATTGGGTTCCCCCAGTCTGATACAATTGAGCAGAACGGCAGTGGGTTGAGTAGCTGATGAAATGGCTCTGAGGTACAATTCCTGCCTGAATGTGTTTTCTTGCACTTGATGTGTTTGTCATGATTCAAGTTAAAAGTGGAAAAAAACTGTAAGCTAGTAAAAGTATCTTAAAGGAAATTTAATAAGCTGTTGACAAATAAGTGTTGGATTTTGACCATCTACTTCTGGCTTTATATCTCTTTAACCATCTTTAAATAATAGCAAAGCATACTGTTAAACCAGAGTTACATTTGCAGACTTAGCTAGGACCATCTGTAGATCTACACAATGTGAACGTGATGCATGTAATCATTAACCTTGGGACAAACGGGGAATGAACTTAATTAATTAAATCATTATCCATTTCCTCTGATCCATAATTATTTTAAAGAGATGGAAAAAAATCCAAAAAGACCGCAGCTCTGAGGTTATCATGCTATCCAATTAGCCTGCCAGAGGGAGATTATGTTACCTAGATACCAATGGGAAAGTGTGATTTCTCTGTCAGACGGAGTTTTATAATGCAGAGTGCAATTACTTAAATAGGTCAGCCGAAGACACGGTGAGGCTTTTCTGTCTACCTGCGAGGAGTACTTTGAAAGCGCTCCTTCACGTAGCTGCGAAAACCTTCCCTTCCTCCCTCAGGTTGTTTCTTCCCCTGATGTTTTTCTCGACAGGAGCCGCTAATTAAATTTCACAGACATGTATAACCTTGTTATACAGAACCTATGGAGAAATGATCCAGTACACGCCGAATAGCAGCCAGACTGTGAAGTTACGGCTACGGAAGCTCGGCACGGGCTGATTTAATGGCTCAGGCTGCACACGGATGCTTCCCATGTTGTTTTTTTCGGCTATGTTTTGGTTTCAAGGTTTTTGTAAATATTTGAATAAATAAATTCTTGAAATATGTGTCATTTAGCTAACACATCAATGCAACAGCCCAGTTATAATTCTGAAATTATGTTTCATTTACAAAATTTGAAATGATTTGAAAGCAATCACGTATCATTTAATGATCTAAATATCACTGGATTATCTACCAATAGCAGGCTGACAGTTTGAATTTTTTATTTATTTTTTTTGCAGTGAATACAACAAAGGAAACCAGCCACGCTTTGCTTTGCTAATAAACTGTATCATTTTAAATAGGTTCTACAGATGTACTGCAAAACCATTCCGTCCAGGGTGTGCCCTGCCTTACACTTTCCCCAGGAAAAGCTTCTGATTGTGACAGCCATATTGTTAGACTGAGAAAGGATGAAGGGGCAAACAGATTAATATGTCAGTAGCAAGCTGGGTACGGAGGTGGCTTCATGGGTGAAGAGTGTCTGTTCAAGCCGCAGAAAGTTTCCTAATGGGATGTGACTTGCTCCAGCAAAACATTTCATAAAAGGATTAGTTTAAAATTATAGGGTCCAAAATAAAAATGAGAAATCCTTGACTCTGTAACTTGAATACCATCAACTGACACTCGGACACCAGAAATGGGAATATTACATTCCTTAAGTAGTGATGCAAATCAATCACTTAATATTTTTTTAAATAAGAGTAATTTATTTAAATAAATAATTTTTAAAATAAATAATAATTTTATTATTTGGCAAAATGGCTCATAATTTGTGTTGAATCTTTACTCTCGCCCTCTCATTGGCTGTTAAGGTGACAGCTTGATCTCAGATCGAATCCAGTGAATTTTGAGATTTTTATTCTGCAGAGGCTATTGCTTTTCCAAATGGATGATAAATTCACAATGCCTATGCATGCACGCATTGGCGTTTCCCTCTACACTGTACAGTAGAAAGCTTTTTCAATTTCTCATCCCGTTCCTGTTTTTTTTTTTGTTACTTGCGGTTGTCAGCAAAACGTCAAATCTGTAGAAAGCCAGTCTGAGAGCAGAGTGACCCAACAGTATTTTGGTTCAGCTTTAATTAGAAAGCCCAGTGATTCAAAAACTGAGCTGAGACACATCAGCTACACACATGACTAAATGTTTTTTTTTCAGTTCTCTTCACAGAATTCTGAAACTGAGAATGTCTGGTCCTCTGTCTTGGAACTGCAAGGCCTATAGGTCCAGTACTATTGGTCCATTTGTGTTCTGGTTAGGCTACTATTTAATGTCAATGGATAATCATATTTGACAATACTCAGGGCTAGTCGCTGTTCATTTCAACTATATTTCACACAAAATTAGAGGGAATTGGGGCTTCAAAATAAAAATGCCCGACACACTAGCTACCTCATTTAATTTACTTTTACAAATGAATGCAGTTAATAGAGCATGACATGTGATGCTTATACGAGGAAACAGTGCTGAATCATTCTGTGCAAACAGCCGAAAATTATTCATTTCTCATTACACACCATGCACAGCTGTGGTTGGGCACGGTAACATCATTTCAATATTACTTATTTTTCTGACACACGGAGAAGCATGGGACGCTGTCAGCAATTTAGACGCGCCGGGAAGGAATGGGCAAATACTGGCGCTTTCTGTAGCCACCACGGCCACACAGGTGTGAGGAGGGCTATTTAAAGACTTTAAGCCGTCGCACTGTGTTACATTGTACTTTTTCTGATGACGGCTTGGCTAGTGAGAAGGGAGAGAGAACAAGCTGTTCTTTAGCTATCAACCTGCATGTGTTTTTAGCACTTTATTGAGTTCCTTATTTATTTTCCCCAAAAAAGGAGCTTAAACCTAATTTAAAAGGTTTAATTCCAAACCAAACTGCACAATGAAATTATCCTAAATGACCCCGGGTACAGTGAAATTACACTGTTGTGCATTTTCATCTTTTTTCCTCCAAATCAATTTTATTCCTCCGTAAAGAACATTACAATGTAGAGTTTATTATAGAGTTTAAATTATCTGTCTTGTTTTACATTAACTGACAAAAAACGATTAGAGCATTGTACATAAGGTCTGGGATGTAGGTTCCTTGCTCCCGTCTGGATGAACTGGTGATGAATTAAGTCCCATGTGACATGGAGTAGAGATTAGGGTTCATATTGTGTCCTATATCACTCATGTATGTTCCCAGTGAAACAAAAGCCTTCTAACACAGAAGCAGCAGATTATAAAACATCACATACATTAAACATGTTGACACAACTGAACAGCTCTCATTTTCCTCAAACACTAAGTGGACACCAATATACAGGTTATAGTTGTAATAATAATAATAATAATAACAGTAGCAGTATAGTAATAATGGTGGTAGTTGTAGTAGTAGTAGTAGTAGCAGTAGTAGTAGTAGTAGTAGCAGAAGTATTAGCGGTGGTAGTAGTAGTACTAATTGTTGAGATAGTACCAGCAGCAGTAGTAGTAAGAGTAGTTGAAGAAATACAAGTATTAATGGTAACATTTTGCTTGAGGGGACACAAATAATGCAGTATTAAACTCATATTTAATGGATTAATCAAACAAAAACTCTGTGTTAGCTACTCACTGATCCTATGATCTTTCATCATTAATCAATCATAACAGTTCATGTATGTCATGCAGTCAGTATATATGTTCATGATTTGTACTTGAGTAGTGACTGAGTTACTAAGGTACCTGTGCTCCCACAGGTAAAGTGTTACTGTATTAATAATAGCAACAAAAGCTATTTATTTCCTCAAAATGTTCAGATTTATTTTTTAGATGTATTGAAAAAGTTTAAAAACTGATAAAGTGGTTCAGGAGTTTAATAAGAGTTTTGGATTCATGAAAGTGTAAACAGCAACCAAAATAATATACCAACACTTGCTATCTGTTACAGAACAACATGGGCATATACTGTATGTAAAAATGTGTCAAGTCAGCTTAGTATACATTACACCAGTCTTTCTTGTTACGTCTTCTGCTTGACTAAGTTGCCCACTGGGGTAGGTTGACCTTCTGATTAAAGGAAAGAGTGCCCCCTACTGAAAGAGCGAGTCAGTGCCCAAAGCAATTTGTTTTCCTCTGCGATCTTTCCTACCCCTACGGTTCTCTCAGCTTGAGTGTGTGAAACAGCCCCATGTTGTTTTGTGAGGTAGTGGAGCCTGAAGCTATTTGACAGTGCACATTATTAAGGATCAACATGGCTATGCATTCTGTAATGCGAAAGTGGTATCGGAGCACAAACAGAGCACAGTGTAGAAACACTGCAGCAAACATCATTTTGTACAGGGGCCCTCAGCCCTGTGTGCATGGAGTTATATAATGATTGTAGAAATGTGTCTTTAACCTATCACTCCAAATCTGAATGGGAAAGGCCATCTGCCACACCATTCAATAAACAGATAAAATGTCAATCGCATGCCAGAGAGATATTCTGTTATTATTAAAGTTAAAATAGGGAAGAAGTGTATCTGCAATTACGGACAGCAGCAACAAGAGCAACACGGGCAACACGAGTCGCTTTATTCTGTGCTGAGAATTTCTGTGCAGACGTTGCTTTGAGGAACTTTGCCCCAGAGACTCTCCCTCTTCTCTGTGTAGGTGGTTTGTTATGAGGATGGAAAGGTGGCTGACTTTTTTTATTTTATTTTATTTTTTTGAAGCTGACGGTTTGTGAAGTGCAGCCTACTTCTTTGGCATCCGGAGGCAAGCTCCGAGTTCGACAAACATTTACAGTGGGTGGCGGCTGGAGATGCTATATTTCATTATAAGGTGTACCAGTGCGGTGCTGAATGTAAACTTGGCCAGATCGTCTGCTCAAGTTGACTCCCGGCCCTGTTAGCTCAGCGAAAAACGGATCGGGCCGTCTTGCCGCAACTGCGCAGCGGTGCCACAATGGTCGAGGTCCAACAGCGGGCTTGAATTTGTCATGAATGTTCCCCAAAATACATTTTAACCACTCACCTCCACCCCACCCATCTACTGGGACCGGAGCCTGGACTGTCCTGTGAATAGGACCTCAGGGCTCTCACCTGGATGGTGCGGTCCAAGGACAACACAACCCCCGTTGTCCGAACTCATCCGGCCACTGGATCGGTGCGGCCCTCTTGAGATGGTTCCGATTCCCATGAATGACTGTCTGTCTCTGGATAAAAGAAAGAAATAAACAGAGGTAGAGAAAAAAATAATTAGATGTGTCACTTTCTTGAAATGGAGAACTTTGCAAGCGGGCTGCCACGATTAAAAAATGCTCTGGAGGGAAAAGTTGCACTGGGGCATTGACAGCTGTCTTATTTTAGAAGAGCAGGTTTTGCCGAAGGGATTTTGGGCTGTAATTTTCCATTCATATCCATTATACTTCAGCACCCTTGTTCCAAACTCAACTGATGTCTTGCGAAATACTTATGAAGCTGTTGATGTTCAGATGCCATGTAGGTGATAAACGTGCAGATTACAGCTGTTCCATTTCATAATGGGTACGATGACAATGATAATAATAATAGTCCAGTTCTCTGCAAAGTGCTTGCTTTAGGTCATGGAGAGACACTCTATAGTTGGTAAACGGGATTGCAGTCACAGACATGTCACACAATTGTTTGAAAGCTGGCATGAGTCACTTTTTATTCAAAGCTTGAATTACCAATCAGTCAGTCGATCAAAATTTGTCAGACTGTTATCATAAAGTGCAGTTCAGGGGATAATCCAGCAGGAAGGAGGTTGTTGCAACTAGAGTACATCTCCCCGCTTCTTTTGCCATTGTAGGTAATATAAGGTCTTAAACAGACTTTCAAAGTGTGGTTATGAGATGCCAATTAACTGCTGTTTGTTAACAGGTTGCAGTAATCTCATTTATGCTGCAGTTTATGAACAACAATCAAATAGCAATGCAACACTTTGGCTTTCATCCATTTGTCTTCAGAGTCATGTACCCAGCATTGGCGTCATGGTGACCCTATCCACAAAAAGTACCTAAAGGGTCAAGGGTCATTTAGCGTGTTAAAATTAATTTATGCGCATGATCAGTTTACCAGTAGTTAACATGTAAATGTGTTAACATTCAAAATATAAGAAATCCAGACTGCCAATCAATGGTGTCGTTGATCGTCAGCAAATGAATGGCGAGATGTGTAGTTGCACTTCACTGTACCTCCGGTCTGTTCTCCAGTGATTTTCCAGAACTTGTTGACAACCTCAGCTTACTGGACCTAATCAGCTTATGTCTTAGTCAAGACCCTGAATTATCTAATCCTAACCAAAATCACTCAAATTCTCCGGTAAAATGCTTTCTGTCCATAAGTTATGCTATTTACATGCACACCATTATGAAATTGTACAAATGTTTCTGTAATGCTTCTAATAAAGCATACTTTTCAGTACAATTTGTCTTAAAGGAGTGGCTTTAATGTGTTAACATTTGTTTTATTTCACATATTGATTTTTATAACAGGGGGTAATCTAATTAGGCTTGAGTGACTCTTTCCATAAGAAGTGAATAATGCAATGTAAATGTAATATTTAGTGGTTTATTATACAGGTGATTCTGACGTTTTACTATGACAATTTCTTGTCATTAAGTTTAATATGACTCTTTATTACATAAAGGTTTCATGTTAGGTTACATCTCTAGGTATGTGGAGTTTAAGTCAAGGGAGGTGATGCTACGATTATACAATTCCTTGGTAAG
>JAODLD010000124.1:28831903-28851577 GCA_026781065.1 Mormyrops boulengeri
CAAATGGCTACTTCAATATTAGTTTAAATACTAGAACTCGTGGCCATAGGTGGAAATTAGCGGGAGAACATTTAAAACTGAGTTTGATAAAACACTTCTTTACACAGCATGTAGTTAGAGTATGGAATAGTCTTCCTGTTAGTGTAGTGCAAGCTAAAACCCTGGTTTCCTTTAAAGCTGAGCTAGATAAGATTTTAACTCTGAGCTATTAGTTAAGTTCTCCCCAAACTAGCTTGATGGGCCGAATGGCCTCCTCTCGTTTGTAAATTTCTTATGTTCTTATGTTATGTTCTTATGTAAAGTATATAATATGCGAATGGTAAGGTTTGCGCTTTTGTCCTGTAGTTGTAGTCACACATAGAAGGGCCAGTCCTAACACCTGGCTATGCTACAGTGGGTGTGTTAGCAATGGGAATAGGCAATGTCAGATATGATTTGAGGATTGTATAAGGACAATCCTCAAATCATCTCTCTTACACACACACACACACACACATACACATTTTTGTGGGGACCATCCATTTGTTTCTATGGGCACAACCCTAACCCCAACAATGACAACCTTAACCCTACCCAGCCCTAACTTTAACCATAAGCAACCAAACAAAATGGAGTGATCCCCTGCTATACCGTGGTTCAGCTATCGCACCCCCGCTATATCGTGGATTTTTCCCTGACGCATCACAGTTCTCTGCCTATCGTGTACCTTGCTTGCGATCCGATTGTAGTGAGCAAACTTTTTTGTGAACTTTTCGTTTTGTTTTAAGCCTTACGATGGCTCCCAAGCGTCCTGCATCTTCTAAGCCTTCTGGTAGCAGTGAGCCTAAGCGCCAGAGGAAGACCTTGACCATTCAGGGGAAGGTAAAACTCCAGGATATGCTTCGGGAAGGAGAGCGTTACGCGGACGTCGCTCGCCATTATGGCTTGAATGAATGGACGGTACGCTACATCAAAAAGGATGAAAAGAATATATGAGCCACGGCATCACTTTCCTTTAGTTAAACAGGAAAGAGGGTGGCAACTCCTCGGAATAAAGCCATCGTTAAAATGGAATCACATACGTATACATTACATATTATTATTAATAATATTCTTAGCCCGACATCCACATATATATGTGTTTACAAAGTGTGCTTTAATAAGTTTACATGTGTTTAAAGCGTGTGGGTGGGGCATTTTAAGGCTTAAACTATTAAAATATGTTTATTTATATGGTCTTTCTATATCGCAGATTTTCATCTATTGCTGATGGGTCTGTAACGCATCTTCCGCAATAGGCAGGGGATCACTGTATAAGACTTTTGGTATTTTTAGTTTTTTCGTTGAATTCACAGATCCTTATAAAACTTGAGTTGCCCCTTGTGAGGACTGAAAAAATGTCCCTGCAGGGTCAAAATAAGCAGGTTTTTATTACATTACAATGTTTGTTATTATCATTATCATGTTTGTAATTAATGTAGATCAACTCTGTTAAATCATGTTAGATATATTTACATGTTGCTTATGTATGTTCCATGAATGCTTATAAAGGCATTATGAAGGTGCAGTTAATGGAAAGCATAACAATCATTTCTTTAGATTAGATTGGATTAGATTAGATTATTGATCCCAAAGGAAATATAGGTTAGGTTGTATTACTAGCAGAGTTGGGTAATTCAGGTCCAGAGAGTAAAAGTCCAGACCAGGATTATGTTTCAACCAACCAGTTGAGTACTGGTTTACTGTGACTATTTATGCTACTCTTTAACTGGATGACTGAAACAAAATCTTGGTCTGCACTTTTACTCTCTGGACCTGAATAACCCAACTGATTACTAGTATATTTTTGGTTTGCATGTTTTCTTGCTATTTAGTGTCTGGTTTGGGACGGTGCATCCGTAAAGTTTGATTTTACGTAAGTATTTGTGGAATGGATCACTTACACCAGCCGAGAATTGCGTGTATAATTTCTAACATGCCTTCTATGTGTACACACTCACGTGCCACACGCTCCACTGTCTTTGGCTGGTATCTTGTTGCCATCCTTCCAGCGTGTTTAACTCAGGCTTCGTCAGGTGAGACGATACTTTAGAACAGCATGTCAAGCTAGCCTGAAAGGGCGTTTATGGAACCTTTGCGGCCACTGCCCTTGTGTCGTGAATGTGCAGCATATACATTCAATTAATAATGATGTTTAAACAAAGTGCTTACTGTATATATCTGAACAATCAACAGCATCCCTGATCAAGGAAATTCTGGAAAAAGGAACGAGGCCCACTAAACAGTGAGACAAGTGAATCAGCTCAATGTGGCTATTTATAGTCAGACTTGGCAATACTTGAAGGTAGCTTGAAGTTCTTAATTGAATGTTGCTATTGTAGGAACATCAATCTAAACATTTAAGCCTTTTTTTCTCTCTTAGAATCAAAATGGTCTCCGTTAATCCTTGGGATATAAACCCGGGCTTTGGTCATATTTTAATTGAAAAATGCAAAGAGTCAATAAAAAAAGAAGCTCACTTCCCGGGGTTAAAAAAATTGCCAGAATGTGTGAAATGTTTAAGCAGGCAGAGAAAGCTGATGCTGATTAACTAAACATGCGTAATAGAAGGATCAAAATGATCCATTTTTTTGTGAAATCTGACCAAATGCCAGTTTCACTGCTTTTAATGCATTTAGGGAGTTGAGTTTCACAGGCTTAAATTTGTTATTCAGATTTGTAATTGTTATGAATAGCAATTATCCACATGCTCAATAACAAATGAGCATAAACATTTTTCCCTTTTTTTATTAGTGTCATTTTTGCTTTTTAGCATTTTAAATAATGTTTAACAACTGAAATTAAGTGTCCTGCTATTGTAATAGAATTCTGTATTAACACAAAAAGATGATCATTTATTTGAACAATCAACAGCAGCCGCGAGGACAGAAACATAAAACATTTTTGTATAAAATAATATATTTAATTAACTACTAATATATTTTTTTAAAACAGGTTTATCTGTACAGTAACTACACACGCATTTTAGCATATATGCATGGAGAAGTTAATTTATCCTTATAACATGCACTGTTGGTAGGGATCATTTTTGGGCAGGGGTAACGTAAAGCGCTTTGAGACAATGTAACATGAAAATGCGCTATTCAAGTAGAATTGAATTGAATTGAATTGAAAAATGCACAAAAATTGATTCTATTACAGTTTACTGGGCCTGTCTATGGTCAGTCTTGCTCCTCTCCTGAGAAAATGCTAATAATCGTTAAAATATATTCATGCATTATTTATATAATTTTGCATGTTATATACGTGGAAACAGGCATTCCTCTAAATGCCATTAGTGTAAAAACATGAATGATTGGTGTGATAGAATGATCCCTAAATGTAAAAGGTACCTCTGCCCACCACGACTTGACTGCTACCTCTCACTGGCTTGGGAGCTAACAAGGCTTACAGGGTTAAGTCTAGTTTGATCAGTGGCAGCAGTCTGCTGGCTTAAATGCCTCATAGCCATGTGACAGAATTGGACCTTACTGGACCTTTAACACTGCAAAGCATCTCCTGTTTTGTCAAATTTTATTTATTGTCTGTACAAAATTGACACACACTATTTCCAGGGCAAAAGGGAGAATTCTTGGATTCTTGAGACGGATTCACGCCGTTTGGCACCACAGACACACGATATGCAAACTGACTTGGGGAAAGCGGGAGCTGGAATGGCAATTGGCGCGTTTAAAAGGCCCACGCGCACGGGGCCGTGGCACACACTAGCTCCATGCCACCTCAGAAGCCGCAGGAGGGGCGACTCCCGCTGTAGCTGGGCAGGAACAGGAAAGCATTTATTTCAGGAGAATCACTGCCGAGTGACTCATGTGTTGACTGGAAAGCTGGCCTGGTCTTCAACAGATGTGTGCGTCGTGCTCGCCCGATGGTGCCTTGCTTTGCACTACACCCCCCCCCCCCCCCCAATATCCACGCCCCCTCCGTTGGCTCCGCCCCTTTTCAACCCACTGCACCTGTCAGTCAGAATCATGTTTTTAAATAATCCTCCTTGTCAGATGCCAGAAGTTTTATGTGTGTGTGTTTGTGTGCGTCTGTGTGTGTGGGTTATATATGTATTACATTGTGGAGACCAAACGTTCCCTACAATGTGATAAAAACTTGTTATATTGACATTGTGGGGACCATTTTTTGGTCTCCACAAGGATAACCTTAATTTCATAAAAGTCTGTGACTGCAATCAAAAAACTAAACATATCAAAAGTCTTGTATTTTTCTTGTTAATTTATACCATGTTAAATTATAAACAATTATCTTAAATGAATTTATTTCAAGCCAGGTATAGGGGTCCACAATTATTCAAACGACAGGTCGGAAAGAATGTCATATTTAAATCTGGAGCTCTAAGGCAGAGATTTCTACTGTATACAACAGCAAAGTTAAACATTTAGTTTCACAGCAGGAAATATCCTGATGGCACAGGCATGTGATGGAATGGAAGATAATCAATGAATATTAAACAAAAAAGCAGGAAACCGTTAAGTTATATCTCTGTTCTTCAGAAGATTTGTCTATAAATGCTAAATAGATATTTTGAGTGTATAAGGACAATGCAAAAAGCCTTTTCCAAAGTAAGCCAAAATAACATGTCTTCTTCCAGTTTCATGGTGATATTTCACTTTCTGTTTGCAAGGTTAGGACTAGTTTCCAAGATAATATACAGAAGACCAGCTCGGCAAGTTCAAGTTACATTACAGTGAGATCAGTGGATACCTGTACTCAGGGTCTGCAGCATTGGCTTGCCAGAGTTCTGGTTACATTACAGTGAGATCAGTGGATACCTGTACAGCAGGGGTGGGCAATCTTATCTGCAAAGGGCTGGTGTGTACTGTAAGTAGGTTTTTGGGATAATCTTTTGTCAGCTGTTCAAACCCAGGTCTGAGTATTCTTCAGCCAATCAGTCCTTTATTTGGTAATCTCATTAGGGAGTTGCAATGAAAACCTGCATACACAATGGCCCTTTTTGGACAAGATTGGCCACCGCTGCTGTACAGGTTCTGCAATAATGGTTTGCCAGAGTTTTGGTTACATTACACTGAGATCAGTGAATACCTGTATTCAGGTTCTGCAGTAATGACTTGCCAGTGTTCTGGTTACAGTACGATGAGATGAGTGAATACCTGTACTCAGGTTCTATAGTAATGGCTTGCCAGAGTTCTGGTTACATTACAGTGAGATCAGTGGATACCTGGACTGAGGTTCTGCAGTAATGGCTTGCCAGAGTTCTGGTTACATTTCAGTGAGATCAGTGAATACCTGTACTCAGCTTCTGTAGTAATGGCTTGCCAGAGTTCTGGTTACAGTACGATGAGATCAGTGAATATCTGTACTCAGGTTCTGTAGTTATGACTTGCCAGAGTTCTGCTTACAGTACGATGAGATCAGTGAATACCTGTACTCAAGGTCTGCAGTAATGACTCGCCAGAGTTCTGGTTACAGTACGATGAGATCAGTGAATATCTGTACTCAGGTTCTGCAGTAATGACTTGCCAGAGTTCTGGTTACAGTACGATGAGATCAGTGGATAGCTGTACTAATGTGCTGCAGTAATGACTATCGGTATTCTACCTTAACAGTTAGTGAATCCTGTTGAAAAGGAAATCGGGGGTGGCCATTGTGTGGTATCTTCTGTCTTGGGTCTTGCGATCACCCAGACTTGTGGACAGCAAAGCCAACAAACAACCTCAAAGAAAATCCTCCAAGTCACCCTGTCTTACAGCACAGAGCCGTCAGCATCTCTGCAGGAGGGGAAACTGATTCACTCAAACAAAAAATGACAATTGTCTCAAGCCACATGTAGTGAAGACGGCATGGAAAAGGGATGTGCTGAGTTAATTAACTGAAAGAGAGGTAGAAATATGCATCATTGACCACGAATGTGTCTCCCAGATGGAGCTGGATTTTTGAACAGCTCATTGTTTTCCAGTGCAATTTTCCTAGTGGAAATTTCATCAGAAATTAACCAGGATGCTTGAGAAGGTTTTCCTACTGGTTTCAAATGGGTCTTAGGACAACCAGACTAAGCCTTTGCAAATCACCATTAAATATATTATTTTTGATTATACATTCTAACTGCATTCTGCCAATCTGTCTACTAGCAGGTAAGTAATATATGCTCCCTGAAATGCATTTGAGAACTGGTTTAAACTGGAACTTTAACCACGACGACATGGCAAAGGAGACTGGAGCCATCCCACCCCACATCCCATGATGCCATCAATTTAACAAAAAAAAAAAAAGCAGTAACAAACGTCTCTTATCGTGGCCTCATTGCAAAGCCCCGGGTCCTCAGCGTGTAACCGTGGTGAGGGTTCTCCTCCGATACAGTCGCATTCTTCCTGCCCACCATGGCAGGGAATGTGCCAATTAGCGGCGATTGCAGCGGGAGGGGTCGGTGCCGGGGGCGGGGGTGGGAGGGGCCGGCGGTTGCGGGATCGCGGACAGGAGTCCTCGCCGCTCCCCTCAGTCAAACTGGGGATATAATTAAAGAGCAGCCTCCCCTCCACATCAAAAGCCGTCATGCTCGCCGTCTGGGACACCCGCCTTAGTGCCACACCCAAGAACTGTGAGAAGAGGGCAGGAGACAGAGACGGAAGATCGACGGCAGTAATGTACATTACGCAGTCTGGAGTCTAGCAAACTATGCTAAAAAAACAAATGAAGACAAAGCAAAACAACGAAGCCCTACTTTACCTCCCTTTGAAAATAAATCCCTATTGAATTGTAGCATCCACGGGAACTGTGATATCTGGGGTTTTCATAACATACCGTCATCGAGGGCCTGCCAACCGGGATTTGAACAGATTAGCTACGCGACGTTGGCAGCGTCATGAATCTATGGATTCCCTTTGTTAGCGTACGTTGATGTTTCTGGATTCTTGACCAACACATCATGCCAAATTCTAGCCTCTGCATCTGTGCAGCTAATTTTCCTTGAGTTATGTTTTCATTATTTGTTATTGTTAGCTAATGTTTCATTTTCTGTTCCTTTTGTAAGAGTTTTTCTTTCTTACACTTGCTATTATATTACGCGGTATAAAATGGTTACCATATTTTAATTTGCAACATAAGGCACAAAAACATAATCAAAATTAATTATACTTATAGGAAATAAAGTCACAAACTTGGTTTGTTGATTTGAGAGAATTAAACAACAGCACAGAATTTCAATTTTGTAGGGCAACCTGACGACAATTTGCAGGTGATTTCATTGAATTAGTTTTTTTTTGTTTTCTTTTGCCCACCTTCAGGTTGGGTTTCTTCTGTCTGAAGGCACTTTCTTGCAGAAAAAAAGGTTAATAGCACCTGTTCCACTGCCAAAGCAGCATGTGTGTTCCTAACGGATGCAGAAAAAAATCCAGATAAGTAGAGCAGAAGCATGAATTTATGTTTCCGAAGCATAGCTTAGGCTTAGAGTAGACCTGCGAAATAAATAATACTGACACGGTGAAAATGTAGCTCATTGTAAAGGTTACCTGCAATAATGTATAATAGAATATGGTTGACAGTGACACATCCAGAGCGTCACATCTGCAAGTTAAGCTTAAATATTTTCTATTAATATGGCTCTCAACAGGCTGACAGAATCCACTTGCTCTAACGGGCTTCAAAGCTGAAGTGACATCAGATCTGCAGGCAACATTTTCAGGATCATGAGGTCATTACAGTGACGCCCCCCGCCACCCCCACCAATGCCTGCCCTGTGGAAGCAGAGTCCGCCAGCGGTAACAAGACTGAAGCGCATCTGAGGGAAATGAGCCGTTCGTTAGGAGAGCTGAGCTGACGTTGTCAAACACCGTCGTGCCTCCAGTGGGAGCGGCAACGTCTGCGACCAACCGCCCTCATCAGTACCAGTTAGCCGTTATCTGGCCTAATTGTTATACAAAGGGTGGGGGAGGGCAGGGAGGGGTAAATGTCATGCACAAACACGTATGACGCTCAGAGACACTTGCTTCCACACAAATCCATATGTGCGTCTGTCGCCGCTGCACAGTAGAGAAACATCTCAGGTAGCAGGGAGTGAGCTAAGCGGGATCCTGGATGAAAACTGACAAACGTGAACTGCCTCTCACCCTTACAGAACTTGCAATACCTTGCAACCTTAGGACTTTTATTTTGACACACCTGAGCTCATTTACTTTGCAATTTTCCATAATAAAAGTCATTGGCTTACTTTTGTATTATTTATCTATATATGCATCCTCCAACTGTTTATCCTTTACAGAGAATAGAGCCTATCCCAGGATGCACTGGGCTCAAGGTGGGGGAAACCCAGCAATGGGGTTATTTATGTCCTATTTTGAACTTATCTTAATATTTTGCCTTAATATATGGCATGGTGTTTCGCCTTGAAGTTGAATATTTATTTAGGAGTTGTGTATTTATTTAGGAGTACAATGATGCTCAGCTGGTTTAGTGCAAGAGGATATGGACAGATAGTCTATGAATGGAGGGAGGGAAACTCAAGAGCTGAGAATGCCGTATCATGAAATGCCAGACTGTGTTCAAATCACATGTAGAGTGTACTGAAGTATTAGTAATAAGATCTATTTTTAAGGAGAAACCAACTAGGCAGTACTGTTGATTAATACCAAGTACCAACCTCTAACATATAACACCCGGCCTGAACATTATCCTCACTTTATGCAGGATTAATGACATTTAATCCTGTAATGTGCTATGGCATAATTAATCTTAAAGTTTTACTTATTAATGCCTAGCACAGGCAAACAAATCTTCTACAGAAATCTTTCTGTGGTGAGTCTATATCTCCATTGTAGCCTTTTTTATGCCATTTCTATGATAGTATGCAATAGCTCGCTGTTGGCAGTGTAAAAGCAAATAATATGACTAATCTAATAGGTTAATTCTCGAAAAAAGAAGCTGCGCATTGATCGAGATAAATCAATACAGTACATGCTAAAATAATGGCTTAATATCCTGTAATATGATTAAGTTCATTTCCTACCACTGGAAGCTTAGGAGTTAGATAAAGGAATCACTTCATTTTATAAATGTGGTCTTTGTTTTGACAGGCATGAGTAGTTTTAAGCTTTAAGACTTTTGCAGATTGATCAAGAAGTTTTTTCTAATGATAGGCATTTGAATATGTTTATTAATTAATTTTTACATTGAACTCATTCAGTAATGCCCCTCTTGTGATTTTCGCCAATACTGTGCAATGCCATTAAATCCAATCTGTCTAGTGGTTTTACACATGTAAAAACACCATATGCAGGCTGGCTTTTTTCCCCAATATGTAAACAGAGACCATATTTCTTAATGAATATAAAAACATGACCATGAGATACTACAGTCAATGAGGATTCACCACTGGGGTCTCAAACAAAGAGAATGGCCGGCTGTTTTCTGTTGTTCTCGTTTTATCTGAATACTTAATTATCTAAATGAATATGCTGGTCACAGGACTAATTTAACTCCTCCCAAGGTCAAAGATGACGATGATTTACTTTGACCCAAACTGTCGGAAAGACATTAACCTCTCTAGGATGTCCTTTAGAAGTCCTGATGTAAACATACCCAATGATAGGGCCAGAATGGTCGCGGGCAGCTACTAGTAGTTAAGGACATCGACTTCTGACCCAAAGGTTGTCGGTTCATGTCCCAAGAGAGGGTCTGCTGTAATAGCCTTCAGCAAACTACTTAACCTGAATTTCTCCAGTGAAATATCCTGCTCTAAAAATGGGTAATAAAGTTGCTTTCGGTAAAAGTTATTAGGCATGCTGCTAAATTTTAAATTTCCAGGTTTGCCTGATTTTGTGAAACAATAAAGCGGAGAACCCTGTTCCGGGACTTTGCAAGTGAAGCAGAGGGTAGATTCCGATGTTAATACTTTGAAATCCTTGAATGTAACACGGCTCCGGGTTTGACGCACTGATTCCTGCCTGAAGCTGTGTGTTTGTGTGTCTGTGTGTGTGGATTATGTTTATATTACATTTTGGGGACGAAATGTCCTCCACAATGTGATCACAAATTTCTAATTTGAAGTAGTGGACACCTTTTTTCAGGTCCCCACAAAGATCTGTGAATGCAATAAAAACATTAAAAATGCCAAAAGTCTCGTATTTTGTTTGGTTACTTATGGTTAAGGTTAGGACTGGGAGGGGTTAAGGTCAACATTTTGGGAATAGAGTTTTCCCCATAGAAATGAATGGAGAGTCCCCACAAAGATATAATTACAGATTTGTGTGTGTGTGTGTGTGTTTGTGTCTGTGTGGAGTTTGCATGTCCTTTTAGGAGGTCTTCTCCAGAGGCTCTGGTTTTGTAGTAAAAAAAATGAAGTTAGGAGAGTGAGTGTCACTATCTTTCCTATAGTGTATGTTTGTGTGTCAGTATAAATGCCATGCCTCACACTATGTGTTTCCTGCGACAGCTTCCAAAGCACCCCCTAACAGGTGAATGGTTAAAGAATGGATGGATGGATGGATGGATGGATAGGGTTTATCATTTGAGATTTTGCCATCAAAGGTAAAGGAATCTCATGGTCCTGAAAGGGTTCCCTGACAGTAAAAATTGTGTGGTGCAGTCAGACTTCTGCCTTTGTACATCCTAATTGAGGGAAATCAGGTGCGACTTCAAGTCCACGGTAATCCCTCAACTCTGCAAATTTACTTTGTGACAAATTGACTGTCACTGGCTGGAAGAATCAAGTGGGTTAATTAACTGCAAACTATTTTATTGTGAGCCTCTCGAGAGGTATTTTAGTCGAGTACGCTGGACCTACATTTGTGTCTGAGAAGGAGGTATCGTCTTACGTAACAATCATGAAGGAATTGTAGCTATCTGCAATACTGTTAGTCATGAAAGAATAATTATATTCCACCTTATATGATGCAGTTGTTTCTATGCACTTTATAAGGGTGCTTTTCATTAAATCATGTCAGTTGTATAAGAGCAAGATCAGGGGATGCAATGAAAAGGTCAACTAGTGTATAATGATGAGCTAGCTGTATTTCTGCGCCAGTGAGGGTAATGAACACCAGTACTCAATAGGCCTACTTCAAGAATAAATCTGAAGAATACTTCCAGTGCCATTTCCCGTCATATTTCATTTAAAGTTAAATCCAGGTATTAGTCTCTGATCATTTTTCTTTTTTAATTTATTACGTACAGTAATGTGGTCATTAAGCAGGAACAAAACAGAAGATTCCTCAGTTGTTAAAATGACGGGATTCACTGTAAATTCACGGGAGGGAGTACGGCAATACCTTAATACCTTAATGCCTGTAATAAATAGACAGCCTGGAAGACACCTGTTTTGTCCATTTTCGGTCAGGGAAGTAACCAGCGTCTCGGCCCTTTGATCAATCCGGAGAGACGCGCACAGCGGCAGAGCAAACAGCGCGCTGCCCCCAGCCTCCGTCTCGCACCTCCACCTTCCCCGGGACCGAGGGGAAGGACGCGTAGTGTCCCAGCTCTCGACAGAGAAGATAAATCACGCCGTGTGCCGGAGGACAGCACCCCCCGCCCCCCTCCACCCCCCCAGGGCTGCCGGCTGGAAAGTTCATTACTACACCGCTGCTTTGCCTTCCTGTGTGTGCCGCGGCGGACGGGGGCCGGCCCCAGATGGACAGCCCACATCTGTCACCCTTTGACGGAGGGCAAATCCATATTCCGCCCCAGACAGGCAGGTATGATCTGGGGGAGCCGCATTTTCCACATACTTAAGAAACAATTATCATGAAGATCCTGCAAAAAAAAATAGATCATAGTTGATATTAGTAATATTTTAATAAATAGTTTATTACTTAACATGCTTATACGTCACTTATATCATTTAAAAATTCTATTGCAAAGTTCAATACTATATATGATCATTTAATGCACATCTACATTTGTATGCATAGGTGTTTAGAGGGTGAAAAGGTCGTCTATGCTTTGTGCTATTTTGCTATTACTTTCTATGCAGAACTATCTGCAACTATTCGGATGCGAGAAATGGCTCCCAGTAAAAGCTGAACATGGACGTAAGAAAAACATCCTGCCTAATATGCCGATCGGCTGTCCCGATCCCTTTTACCGAGATTCATTTTCAGAACTTAACTGCTATGTTACGCCATATCATTAAATGCCTGAATCGAGGGAGCAAATGAATGAGATTACTGAAGATTTAGCATCGCGATGTCGTCAAATGTGAGTGTAATGTGAATATAATGCGTTTGGGTGTATGTATACTGCGCTGTGTCACTTTTCCCACCCAGAAAAATTGCACTAATGGAAACTCTACTCGGCACAGAGTCACGGAGCACACGGCGTATGGGAAATGGGATGCTAACTTAATGAGGCCATAGAGTGAGATTTTCCTCCGCTATGCTACAGCTGGTGTTGGGCCCTGGGAATTTATGGGGAAGTCTTTCCTGGCAGGGCATGTAATTGAATTGACCTTGCGACCATTTCAAGTGGATCGATTTCTCCACTTAACTGTTGAAACCCAAGATCGAAAGGCCCAGGGATATTCATAGCGTATTCGGGTCTGATCGTAACAGGTGTAGGTGAATCCGAAACAGCATGTTTGTCTGCCCCATGTGGGAAAAAAAATGGAATTTCTGACTTATATGTTGGGGTCTGTACATATTCTCACAACAAAGCCTCATGCATATTATCGCCATGAGAAGACAATTAAAGGACAGCTTGTTCTTTAAAGTTCAACCTGCTTCTATAATAATACAGCAGACTGTCCCAGTGTCAAAACTAGTGCATACAAAGATAACTGTGGCAAATCTGTGATTATTATGTAAACAAACTTAATAATGAGTGTTGAGTGCTACTCACATGATCATTTTGTGTACTAGCTAAATAAAGTTGAAGTTAAAATCAGATTAATTGCCGCAAGGATAAACAAACTGTCGCCTAAATTATTGGTCTGAGCAATTTATTTTGCTTTGTATTTGATGGTTCGCTATCTTTCTTATTAATGACATAAGTCTTAAGATGCAAAAGAAAATTATGTTTAGATTCATTTATGTTGAGTTTAATTTTATGCCCGTCAAAGTGTGCCCAACAAGGTATCAGTAACTTTTTGGAGAATGCATTGAATTCTCATGACTTTTTATTGTGTAATGTTGAATTGCGTTTTTTTTTTCTTATCAAATTCACACTTACTACCCAGATAAATAGCTTGAAACATATTCTGCGACTGCCTGAGACTTTCGCACAGCACTGGACATTTGGGACAAATAAGTTGCTCAAAGAGTGAATGACTGCGCCTGCTCTAGGGCTTGAACCGCCAGCCATTCTGATCGCTCCGCATAACGTAATGCGCTGCAGACAAGGCAGAACTGAATTCGTACCATCCAACAAATGAAACTGCTTCAATGACAAAAGTCAAAATAGGGGCAGCAGGTCCGGTGCTCGGGGTGGTTTTTGCCGCGAACATGGGGAAAGGCGAATGGGCCCGGTTATCATCGAAACCTTTGGGGACCGGGACCTGCGAAACAAGCATCCCCTTCCCAATAGCAGACTATTTTTTAATGGTTATCCTGAAGGCTGCTTTGACCTTCCGGAATTTTCTTTTTTTTTTTTGTTTAGTTTTCGTTTTTCATCTTGCCTCATCAAAATGGGGGGGGGGCAAATAACGCAAGGCACAAAAGCAGGCGGACATAAAGGCGGCGTGGTGGGGCGTCACACGGTGCGGTGTGCCACGGTAGCGAGAGGAGTTACCCTTTCCAAGGGCTCCCTCATGCTGGTTATCTCGATAGAGCAGCTCTTAAATTGTAACAGGTCCTGGGGGATTCGCAAAAGTGGGCCACCAGATTGGCTGAAGTTAGAATCGTACCATCAGAAACAAGCTACACTAAATCCTTGAAACGGATACATGCGTGTAGTACAGCTGCCCTGAATCCTGGGACTTTACATCGAGAATAATACTAATGACAGTTGATTTTTTAAATGCAAACAGAGGAAACAGACATTCACCTTTTTCTGTTGGAATCCAGGTTGTTTTTTTTTGTTCACAGGAAGTGAGTGACCTTTGTCTGTTGTGAAGGTGGGTTAGAGGAGATTGTCCTCATGGCAGGTGCAGAAGGCAGAGTCCCAGTAGCTTACGTATCATGACCAAACAAAGCATCGTGAATCACATAATCGGATGTATTTTGGCCAGACAATCACCACAGGTACTACAGTAACCATTAAAAAATGCAATGGGATCAGGCTAGTCGACTTTCCTTTGTGTTTGTCTGACTGCAGTAGTTAAATACGTAGCACATTTATGTGTCATAGTAATACTTGATTAATTCAATGCATATAGCAGAAAGCACATAATTATTCATATGGAACAGACAGATAATCACCATGAATGTATTTTATTCAGTTACCTCAGAAAGCAATTTTGCTATTTCTGTATTGTTCTCAACTTGGGTGTTCCACACGATATCGTTATTTCTTAGTTTTTTTCTTTAACTCTCCCGATGTTTCTCCCCTATTTCTGTCGCTCAGAAGCAGTTAGGCGGTTAGAACATAAGGCAGATGGTGCGAGTTGGGATAATGAACTAATTCCATACTGTGGAGGAGAAGATATGTAAAGACGAAATACCTGTCTCCCTTGAAACTCGAAAATTGTCCCCCTGACAGTTCTACAGAAAAGGGCAGAGCAATGCAAAGTAACATGCAGCATACCAAAGGAAGATTAAGAAATCGTACTATGCTTCGAGAGTAAATTAATACCAATTAAGAAAGAAAGAAGAGCGTATATCAAGTTATAACTCGGAGTGTCTGTGTGGAAACCATGCCGTTGCTAAAGTTGGAAGCAGACAGGACACATTCTGCTAGCCTACTCGGTCACTGACTCCTGGCGCACACGCACAGCATCGCTCGAAACGAGATGAAAATTACAGGGAGTCTCAGGTTCTCATCTGTTAAAGCCGTTAGAATAATTACTGGCCGGCGTTCAGTCACACCTTAACCCACACAGAGACGGAGAGTTACATCTATTTCTAAAATGTTGCATTATGTTCTGTTCCATCAGTTCATGACGCCTGTTTCTGCCGAGATTCAACACCATACAAAAGCTAGCGAACAGATCAGTCCTTCAACATTTTTCACTCTTTTCTTGCTTCATCTATTTGAAACTGGCATCAATACCAGATCATCAAAATAATTAAACTAGAATATCGGTAGAATATCAGTGGCATAGTACAATATTCAAAAATATTTAATAGCTCTGATCCCGATACTATACATTTTTTCTTTTCCTTGCCAGCCATTTTCCTAAATGCAGCCGGTTAATTATATGCCAAACCAAACCAAAAAAATAAAAAAATATTTAGCAATAACCTTTTTCTTCAAAATTTATATATGATTTTCTCCTTTTTAACATGTGTGGTCCAGAAAAGAATTTTTATTATAGCTTAATACATCAGAGTCCTGGATTCAACCCAAGAGCCATAACTATGTCTGCGAGGCTAAGATACTTTAAACAGTGACCTAATGAAAGTAAATGTTTAATGTTATTGGAAGCATAATGTAGGCAGGTGATGTTGCTATTTTAAAGTCTCATCAGTTTTTTTTCTATAGTATCTAAAGCCGCACAGGACTTAACTACTAGTATTACGCTTCCTATATTGCTGTTGCCAAACCATAGTTGGTAGAGGCCTCACTCGGCGATATTTCAATGTTGCCACAGATCTGTTTAAGTTTTCCAGAAAGTATGTATTTTCAATCAGCCATTTCCCAGTGCAGGAATGAGCGGTTTTCCTCTCTTATATAAAAAGGAAATCACTGTAAGGTAAAGATCAGACTGACTAATTGTATTCATAGTTTTCTCATATACATTCTTCACAAAAGGCATGGTTGGACCCAAAGAATGGACCTCTGCAAGGTTTTGAAGAAGCTTTATTTTATCTAAGTACCCACAAGCATCGTGAAATGAGACTTGTATAATATTGCAACTTGCTTCTTCTATTAACCCTCATCGATTATGCGTCAAAAATCTTATGCATATCACCCCGCTATCTATGTTCTCTCGCTATTTGTTTACATGATTTTTCCGTCAATAAAAATATTTTTGCTGTGTGAGTTATTTCTCATGGAAATGACTCCATTATAGGGTCATGGTGGGCTTGGAGCTGGTCCCAGGATGCACAGGGGACAAGACAGGGGGACACCCCAATTGGGATGCCAGCGGGAATAAACTGTATTAAAAAAAAAAAATAGAAATTTGGTATCAGGAAGTTACACTATATTGTTTTGGAATTAGGAAAATGATCAATGTGGAAAAATCAAGACATCAATTAGGAGATATTTAATTAATGTCAATTTAGATGCCCTGAAAGACGTATAGTAGAAATATATTTTTTCAAGAACCTACCAAGGTCTTTTTCTGTGACAAAGTAAATGAATTTGAGAAATCAGAGCAGTAACTCTCAAATAGGAGAAATCTATACTTTTTCCATTCCTTTACCGATATATTATTTTTTCGGCAAACATTAGCTACTGAAAACAAGTATATTGGATGTTTAGGGAGATCTATTTTAACAGAGTAGATTACTCATCATTTACCGTCTCCAGAAATGGTGACGATGGGCTTTAAATTGCTGGCCTCATTCTTTCAGCTAGGCCTTCACATCCTCGCACTCAGGGTCCTGGACATTTTTTCGCACATTCATTATGCTGCGTAACTTTATTTTCGGCGTCGTGTGAAACAGTGCGTCTTTCATGATCTTAAACACCCCCGTAATCGTATTATCGTGAAGGTGAACATCGTTTGCAGGCTACTCCGCCGCTCCTTTGCGATGCAGCACTAATTTGCTTAAGATGCTAATGAGAGGGAGCGCGGGCAGACTTTCTAGCATTCTTGGAAACAGGCCATGTCGTTTGTTTTTCTCTTAGAAATTAATAATAAATGAAATGAAATAATGTATGTTTGTAACATTGGTGATGTATTGATATTAGCAACGTATTGATATTTGCCCATACATGCACAACAGATTATGATGTAGTAATATGCATTGAGAGAGAAGATCATTTTTAGGCACTAAAGTAGGTACTTAAATCGTCCATTGGCAAATTGAATGCATTATATAAGCAAGTGCTGTAACTTTCTAGAGAGTGTAACTTTGAACTGGTTGCCTTTTCTTTGACTTTCTAATTACCAGTGTGATTAATCCAAATCCATAAGCCCTCGGTAGTTGCACTGGGGATCCGTGTTGCACTTGTTGGACACAGCATCATTTTGAAAAGGTCACAGTCGCTTTAAAACCAAAACCATCCTTGCAACTAATTACCTAGTGCAACAAAGACCTGACTTTCCTTGAATCTTATAGTGTGTGTGCGCGGAGGCAAGGGTCTTGAAATTATTGGTAAGTGGCTCAGTTCTTTGAGGGAGGACAGCCAATACCTGCATAAAACATTAACCCGCGTAATTATCGGCACAATTAGTGACACATGGAAGCACACAAAAAGGGACCCATAAGTCTACCGATCGCTATAAATATTGTCAGCTGTGTCGCTACTGTCAAAGTGATCTTATAGCCAAAAACAGGCATTTTAGTTATTATTTTAGTCTTAGTTTAAGTCTGTAAGACGCTTGACACACAACATTCATCCCGTTGAGTCGGAAGATGACTTGTCTTTTTTGTATATTTTTTTAGGATGTTGGTTCCATAGCAACAGCTCATAATGTGTAGAGAAATGTCACGGATAGCATGTCCATTACTGCAGAAGTGTCTGGCCACTAGCAATGGCAAATCTTTGAGGTGTTTCACAAAGCAATCAGCCACGTACCTTTTTGTTTCCCTGACACAAAGTTAGTCCCTCCTCTGGCAGCTGATGCTGTAAACCACTCCAGAGGCTGAAATTTATGACAGTGTCGTCGATCCCGATAGATGATTTCAAATAATATGGTATAATTTGGATAATCTGGGCAGACGCGGTAATAAATCTGCATTTTCCACCATACGATGGGTTGCATTGGGTGGCATCATCGAGCATGGAGGATTTTTCTTTCGGGTGTTTTTTTAAACTTTCTTTTCTATATCTGGGGGGACGTGGATCAGATGTCTCTGCTCAGCAAGGCCCTCGGAGGGACATGTCATGCTGCTGGTTGCCGGTCGCTTCCAGCTACGGGATGCGCCTCTCCCCCACCTGCTGCTCGCTCTCCTGCGCGCCGGCATTGTGCCTCGCAGCGTGAGGACCGCGCTTGATTGGCAGGGCGAAAATGGGGGAGTGCGAACCGCAGCCCTTGGCGCTGCCAGGCATGCTGGGAGTGAGGGCAGCAAAACAACCGGCAGCTATTAAACTTGGAGGAAATGGTGTTTTACTTTAAAAAGTCACGTATTTTGTCACCTCTTATAACATGAGCGTGTTATATCATGTGACATCTATCTTTATTACACATGGATTCTGGGGATCCTTTTCTTTATTTTGGCTTATCGCTGCCGTCACGGATCGTTGCATAATTGTTTCTGTGGCAGCTCGGTCTTTTCCTCAGAGGCCAGTAAACTTTTGCCTAAAATGCAGAATTATCAGTTCATGAAGACAATGCATGCAATATTGCTGAACACTGTATATATACTGGGCGGACAAGGTGAATTTATGTTTAATAATGCTTAATATATACTTTATCTATGCATATGGGCCTGCACAAGCCCTAGTTTAATTAGTATTTACATGTTGCAGTTTTAATACGTGGACGTGGTATGTGGGGACGATGAGTCATCGTTCAAATAAACGGCCACCAGATAAAGATTTATGTCTGCGAAGACCTCTTCAGTCTCGTAATAGGAATTCATTACCCAGACCAGAAAGCTATTCACTCCTGTTGTGTTTTCCGGCAACGTAAACACGAGATTGAGCCAGCTACGCTTTTCCTTTTTTTAACCAGCTTTTAAAGCAGGCCTGAGTCATTTCTTTCTTTAACTTAAAGAAGTTGTTAAATGCAATGCGCCCTGTAGAGGAGCTGAGAGTCAGAGCTGAGAGTGAGACTCACTGGATCGCCTTTTCTCCCTCTCCACCAGGCCTCCCTCCGTATCATTTACATGTTTTGTTACATAACCATTAGTCCCGCGTGACGCTGTTTCGAGTTTTTTTGGCTCGGACGCAAAAGCATTCTCGGTCTCCTGTTTTGTGGTTTTCAACTTTCTGGTGATATAGATGATGCATATGAAACACTTTTAATGTCAAAACGAGAGTGGGATGAGATTTGCTGTTCGAATCGAAAACAATATTGTTTGTAAGCCTTTGGTGTTGGGATGTGATTTGCTCAATGCGTCCAGGTGTATCTGAGAGGTGGCTAGGCCAAGCAGACATTGTCGAGGAGGGGGCAGCTTTTCAAAGTGGGCCTGAAGCTCAGTAGAGGCGCTTGAAATTCTGAAGTCACATGACGGGCACTGGTGGGTGCAGGTGCGCCTTCCCGAATCCACCGCTTCGATCCCACCTCATACACCAGGACAGGGTGTCCAGAGTGACCTGCCGGGCACGAGGCTGGCGTTTGGTCACCATCTGCTCCTCGAACGAGCCGGTATGTGAAAATGCTCCCGTGCCCCCCCTCAGCTGCCCCAGCCAAAAAACCCTAAGTTCATGGGAATGGCCGACATGAAGAATCCCTGAACTGCTTCCCACAGGCATGTGACAGCTGTAATTCTTTAGCCCCCCCCATCCCCCCAACTCCCGATCCTCGTCCCC
>JAODLD010000124.1:28851599-28863530 GCA_026781065.1 Mormyrops boulengeri
TCCCACAACACCCTGCTTCTTCTCACAGAGCCAACGCAGCGCGAAATTTATGGCGCTTCCTCTGCGGTGTCCTAGATTGGCTTTGCACATTCATCACGGCTGCTTGCTGGGGGGGTAACGGGGGGGGGGCGGCCCGCGCCCATCGGCCCAAGGTCCCGCAGCGGCACGCTGGCAGCGTGAACCGCGCCTTGCTGCTGCCACCGTCTGGGCAGGTTCCCCCGATTTTTTCCTAAACCATCCACCCCCCCCCACGCACCCCATAACCCCCATAAAAACCCTGCTATCCTTTGCTAAATGCAAAATTCACAGCAACAGTCAATGGCAGTTGCATTTGGTCAAATTGCATTAAGTCTCACAGCGGCTGTTGATGTCAACAGATTGATTTGTGTTCCTGGGTCGCGGGGTGCGTTCTGCGCGTATAGGGTGTACTCCCGGGTGTTTATTACATGCCCGTATCTCACTCTTGTTCACAAGCATTTGTGAATTATGCATAGTATTAACATTAGCATATAGATTAAGCATGTACACCACATTCATATATTTGCGTGAAACCTTTCCTTTATATATTTTAGTGGAATTTGACACGGCCAATCAACTTACAGCGTTTTGTAATTACCCCACTGGCTAGCCAGTTAATGAGCTTTAGTTGGATGAAGCAGCCACGTCTTCGACCCCTTTCGGCAGCCGTCCGGGACCGTTGCAGAGCGGGGTACTGGCAGACGGTCAGGCCGTGAGCCTTCAGAGAACCTTACGGACGGCGGCGTGTCGGCTAGATGTAAACATTAGCATCAGCAGAGCGGATTCCCTGATGGGATGGCAAGGGAATATGATTAATGAGCCACTCGTCTCTACTTCCGAAAACTTACTTACGAAAAAAAGGCATCATGGTTTCGAAGCACCTTGTGCAGACTTCCAGCCAGGCAGGAACAATCAAATTAATGCGGGGGGAGGGGAGGTGAGGGAGGCTAGGTAGTGGGGGGGCAGACACGGGGTAGATGGTCGTTAAGCTGCCTCTGACAAGGAGGGCTAGCGCTCGCGGCCCCCAGTGGTCCCGTCGAGTGTGCAGGCGCACTGGGGCTGGCAGGGGGGGCTAGCGCCACACAGGATCTGGGGTCGCCCGTCCTGGGGGGTAATTAGGGGAAACGTGTGCTAGCTTTCATGTTGGGGGAGGATACCTGGCGGGGGGGGTGAAGAGGGTACGGTCGCCTGCTTGCCTGCCCGCCGTGGCTCACCGGAGCGGCGAGTAATTGAAAGACATCATTTGGCTGCGCGGCGGGTGACGAAATTATCAAGCGGGTGCGGGAAATCACGGCACGGCACGGTGCAGCGGGCGAATCACGGCGCGGGGCGGGGGACGGGGGGTGCTTTCTGAGATCAGCGGCAGGATGGAGCCTGAGATTCACCACGCACTGCACACTTTCTGGGGCTTTTTTTCTGACGGCTGCAACAAGGCAAACAAGCCCACCGTCGCTCATCACTAATTAACACTGATCCCTCCCGGCTGGCGCTCGCTCCCCGGCCTCTTTGCGGGAAATCGTTTCAGACGTTTATGTCAATATTTCAGAATTTCGGTAAAATGTCTGACATTTGCAAAGTGTTGCACGTGCAGCCACTGTACTTATTTTATTATTTTTACTTGTATCTGGGACAATCAACATTTATTTCCTATAGTGGGAATACGTCTCCAGCTCCTATAGCCAAGCGTAATGATATGTTTTATTCCAACCTTCTCCCATTTAGTCTGTCTGCTTTCTCCTACTTAGTCCACCACCTAGCTTCTGGATTGAGCCCTGATTACGATTTTTATGAAATCTTTGTATGCCCATGGAATTATAATCATCTCTTTCTCCTGCACGATTGTTGAATAAAAGGAACCATAAGGAGTTTACACCTCCGCAATCACATATCTCGCACCTTGCAGATCACGTCCCACGTAGCGCCATCTGAATCAACAGAGAGAGCCTGGCTTCCCGCCTGCTGACTAACAGGTGGGCGTTTCAAGCCAGGCTGGAATGATTTGTCCGAGGAGGGGAGATTATTGACAGGTAGTCTCTCTACCGAGGGGTTAGGCAGGAGTTTCTGGGGAGGCTTCTCTCGCCTGTGGAACCTCTGTGAACCTCTGTGTCATTTGTCATGTGACTAAACGTGCGCCTGTGCACCGGCAATATGCAGGGAGATCTTGTAGCGCTCCAAAACCGTCTTCTGCCACTATCTGTGACATGACCGCAGTGATTAAACCAGATTTTTAAAATGCCAAGTGTAGGTAGGAATTATGGCATCAGCCTGTCTGGGAGCTTAAATCCTACCCCCAGTGTCGATTTTGTATTCTTACTTTATACAAAGTCTCTGTAACACGATTATACTGATAATTTAATGCAAGTTGTCTGTTAAATCATGAGTTAAACCATGACATATGTAGTGATTAAACAACTTTTAAAAAAAAAGCACGGGATGATGTTTACTTAAACATGCGATTGTCTGACAACACAAGTCAAACAAGAAAGCACATACTGTATAACGTATCATAGCTCTGCTTAATTAAATGGGCAAAGATCATATCTTTATTACAATGTGGTTTTGTTGTCACATGAAGTGTTGATTTGTGTGAAATGATGTTTAGGGGAACATTTCCAGTTGTTTTTGACTTACGACCGTCCACACAGCAGTACACAGTATGCTAAGATTTGCTTTTAGTACAATTTTGTTAGCATATACTTACTTTTTATACTTGAACTGATACTTATTTAACTTTCTATACCAGGAAGGCAGCAATGCAGTTCTATCCAACAAAAAAAAAAGGAAAACCGTTGAAATGGACATACAGTCGTAAACGATCAGACAAGGCTGGTGAAGCCTCGCTGCCTTGTTGCTAGATGGTTCCGCTGAACTTTTAAACTTGCCAGACTCTGACATGGGAAAATGCCATTCCCGTGAACATATGCTGAAAAGTGCTACCTCTGAGAATGACCCCCCTGTAACTTAAAAAGGCAAACATCTGAACACGTAGGAGAAAGGCTGCGGTACTGTGAGAATATGTCCCAAAATAAACTCTGGAATATTTCAAGTCAAATCCCCCGAGAGTGAGATCTCAACCCTTTTTTTTTTCTTTTGCACTGCAAGGCCTGGTCAGCCAGACAAGTGAATTTAACAACTTGTGCCTGTCCAATCACAATAAAGTGGGGGGGGTGGGGCGAATGGACATAACAAAAACAAACAACTCTTGAACCTGATAGGCTGAAACTGAAACACAATAAAAAATGCACTTTGCAAGAAAAAAAGATCACACCAAGGCCAAGTGATGAGCTTCCACTTTTATGGCCTGTTTGTGATACTTAAACAATGAACAAATAATAGTTACACTAAGGCCTGTTTAAGCTACATACAAACTTCCTTGGGGGGGCTGGCATCTCAGAGCACTAGTGCGTGGTATAGCCTGGGTCACACACCTTTGCACGCTGACACCCATAGTCACACACAGAGGCCAGCTTACTGACACCAGTTAGCCAAGCTGCATGTGAACTGTAGGAGGAAACTGGAACACCTAGTGAAAACCCATGTGACTGAGAAAGAAGCCACGGACTCTGGGTGGCCCTGTTTACGGTACATTCCTATAAAAAGTTCAGTAGTTTAAGATAACTCTTGCAGCCCTTATGAACAGATAAAATACCATTTTTTCTGGAATACAATGAACAGACCCTGAGTATTTATCTATATATAAACAATAATATGAAAGCTAAGATCAGCTAATTACTAATAAGGATAGCATTTACATAGCCACAAATATGACACAGGAAAGTTGACAGTTATACCAGTTACATCAATCCACATAATTCAAATGAACTTCATATATTTCGAGTACAAATATGGATAATTGCTTTGAGCAAATAATAATTCTATTGGAACAACAAGCCACAGGTTCAATAAAACATTATTCATTGTGTCTAAAGAGTAGTCATTTTAGAATGATTGTCACAGTAAAATTTGCGGCCCAGTCCCAGGGCTGGTAGATTGACACCACCGTTTGGCCCTTGAGCAAGGCCCTTAATCCTTAGTCGCTCCAGGGCCAGACCCTGCACTCAGACCCCAAGCTTGGCCCTTACCTGTACGTCTCAAAGGAGGACAAGAGGGAATATGCGTTTCAGTGTTCCCATACTCAAACCTGTGCAAATGTCAAATAAGGGGTTTCATTGTGGTGTGGCTCAGTCAGTTAGAATGCTCTGCCTGTGGTTGGAAGGCTGCCAGTTCAAATCCCCAGGTTGGCCGAGCGATTTTACCACTGGACTCTTTGAGCAAGGCTGTTCCCAGAACTGTTTGACCCTGCTTTCTCAAAAATGTAAGTTGCTTTGGATAAAAGTGTTTGCTAAATGAAAAATTAAAAAAAAACTTGAAATGTTAATATATAAAAGGGAAAGGAAACGAGGCTAAACTTGGTCAATAAGTATTTAAAGAAATCCGTAGCTGCACAGTTCATTTGTGTCATATTAACTCTGTATTGGAGACGAGTGTCAGAAAACGAATGTTTTTAGGAGACTGACAGGTGACACTGAAGAGGGAGGGCTCCACAGTGTCACCTGACTTCTCACATACCTCCTTGGTGTTCACGGACCATTCCCCGAGGATGGAGGTGGTGATTGCTGAAAGGAAGCAGGTGGGTGGATGTCACAACAGCCCATCTGATTACACACCTCCGCGTGTCTGGGGCCATTTATCGTTGTCGTTAATTATAAAGGCTGGTATTTATAGTGATGGGTGATCTATTGGTCTGAGAAGATTAGAATTTATTGAGTACTTTTCTGGATAGTTTTAGATATTGGGGGATTATCACAGACAATCATCCTTCCATCCATCCATCCATCCATCCATTCGTTCATCCATCTATCCATCTTCTAACTGATTATCTGGTACGAAGCTTTGAGGAGAGGGAGCAGGAAGCCCAAGACACAAGGTGAGGGACCATCCGGTATGACATGAATATTCGTCAAAGATCATTACAAACAATCCAGATAAATGCATTTCTTCTGCAACTTTACAGTTTGCTATGGCCGAAACTGATGTTAAGATTTTTAGTTATACGGTCCTCAGTTATAATTGTAAATGAATACCCCCCACCTACATTTCCAAAGGCAACAGCTTTGTGATACTTGATTGATCCAAACCCTGATAGCACAGCTGTGGAGAGGCGTCCTTTTCAGGGAAAATGCTGAAAGCCAAATAACGTCTTTGGCATGGACTGAGGAACCTACAAGCGGGTGATAACCCAGACTGACAGGCTTGGGTAGCTTTTTTTTGCCCCCCCGTTGGAATAAAGGCATCTTAAGCAGCAGTAATGTGGCATCCCTTCTCCCTCCAAGGCACAGAAGGGTTGGAGGGGGAGTAAGATGGTGTTTGGCGCCCGGCAAATGGGATTTGCAGTTCAAAGCGAGTGTCCCTGTAAACAGCTTTGGTCGTATGAAATGGAGACGCGTCTCCCTTGGGACAGCCCTTCCAGCCCATCTCCGGCGTGTATGAAGGCGATGAGAGAACTCCCACCATCCTTTCGGATGTAACAAGCAGACTCGCTCTCAAATGTTTACAGGTGGGCCTCCCTTGCCACAGAAATACCCCGTCGCCAAGCGTGATAATTCCCCGGTTTGATCACCGACAGCACTGTCAGTCCCACGGTTTGTAAAACAAAGATTTACTGCCGTTGCAGAAACTTACAGTATGGGTGATGCAACGTATATATATTAATATCGAGTCCCAGGAAGTATTATTTTCATATAAATGCAATGAGACCGCGAATAACAGGCGTAACCTCTGAGCTCGCCTTTTTTCAGTCATCTGCGTTTCAGGGGGACATATCAAAGCAAGTGGCTCAATCTCATGGACAGGTACTATTCAGTATATCGTGTAATCCCCATGTGCTTAAAATCACACCGCCAAACGTGAAGGGGATTTTAGAAACTAAACTGACAGGGGTGTCTTCCGTAAGATGTACACGTAAAAACTGACAGAAGCGTCTCAGTCGGAAAGGAGCGACACACGTGTATCTGTGTCCATTTTTCTTCTTAAGACCTTTTTTCTCTCAGGCAGTAGTACTGACAGAACAGGGCTAATCATTGCGTGAAACTCAAACGCTTTCCAGCCTCTTTGGTTTGAGAGACAAATGAGACGCGTTGTCAGATTTCCAGATGAGACAGTGACAAATCATGGCCCTTTCTCCCGCACTGGTAAATATCGCACAGATCTCTGAGTAAAGACTCACCCTGAGCATTGTGTTTTTCGTAAATGTGATTACTGCCGGGACAAACAAAATGCGCCCATTTCCTGCCATATTATTCCATTTCTTAGCTAATTTACACAAAGCATTTTGCAGTTGTATTTTTTCCTCATTTCATACAGCTGTATGTTGAATTGGGGCAATTCTCAAAGGTACAATGGTGGGGTGGGGTGGGGTGGGGTAGGGGGTGCCAGAGAATTGAACAGCAACATTTACAGGTTATGAGTTCATTTCCTTAAACATAACTCTACCTGCCCTGGAAAAATTAATTTCGGATTAATCACAGATTGCTGAGAGAGACTGACTTTTGATCAGCTGTGTGATGCATCACTAAGAGGAAAGACTGAATATTACAAATGCATGTTATATGTACCCACATCTCGCATTAAAATTATAGAAGTGTTTTTATTTTTTTTGGTAGTGGGCCTGCATTTTAATTTTAAGTGTCTTGATCTGTATTTGAGTCAAAACCTTACCTTTCCACCAATATGCTAGGAGGTGACCATTTAAAGGCTTTGAAAGGTTTAGTCCATTAGCTGGGGGGATTTATGTAATAGTATCCCAATAGTTTGCATGCCGTGAAATGCCTGCTCTATTACTTGTAAGAGCGGCAAAAAGCTCCATAATTCAGCTGCTGCAGTATTACTCTATGCCCTCAGGTCAATTAGATGTGTGCGAGTTGCCCTGAATTTTACACCATAAAGCCAAACGCCTTCATATAAAAGCCAGAGCAGCGAGTGACTGGGTCAAGGTCACTGTGATACCAGGCTGGGACGGACTGAGGCCTAATTTTCTGACTTTAACAGCACTGAACGTGAGCTGGGCGACTGCATTTAATACATTTATCCATGTTGCTTATCGTTAAAGAACTAAATCTATGGGTTTTTGGACTCTATTATGGCTGCATGATGACTCAGTGGGTCCACAGTCCAAATCCATCCATCCATCCATTTTCCATAACTGCTTATCCAGTACAGGACCTTGGTGAGTCTGGAGTAAGGGGCACTGCTAAGATTTTGGGCCCCATCAAAGCATATCTTATTTGGCGCCAAACCCAGACCAATCCGATTAAGTTCCAAATTTTTTTAGGGCGCCTGTCACTCAGGGACCCTTGGAATTGTCCCAACACCCCCCCCCCCCACATCATGTAACCCCTCTGGGTATCCCAGGAATCACAGGACACCTAGTATAGGATCCCAGTGGCAATGCATGCAGATTAGGTTTAGGTGATATGGTGCCTTTAAGATATACTTGTGTGAACCCAATGATACAGTTTTAATAGGTAGTACATTATTTTCCATCCATCTATTCATCCATCCATTCCTCCATTGATCCACCTATCCATCTTCCGGCTGTTTATCCTGGTTATGATCAGGGCTATATGCTGGATGGGATGCCGGTGCATTACAGTGTGCCAGCGCTCACAAACACACCATGAGCAAATTAGCAACACCAGTTAGACTAACTGCATGTGCATTTGGACTGCAGGAATGCATGGCTGGATATGCCTCAAATGTCTATTGTAAAAAATTATACTATCAGACAATCCGCTTAGCTCAGGTTACTTGAGCGACTTGACTGTGAGTTTGTCTTTTATGAGTCCGGCTTGGGGTGGCACAGTACATCCCCTTGCTCCTCCATGGGACTTGGCTAGTGAGTCACACCCGTGCACTACATATGTGGTGATTGCATGTTTTCCCCATGTTGTGCACATTTCATCTGGGTATTGAAACGTTCTTCAGCAGTCCAATGTTACACTAACTGGCATCTCTGAATTGGAATGGTGTGTGAGTTTGTGCCCTGTGATGGACTGGCATCCCATTCAGTGTGTCCTGTTCGTCCAGGGACAGGACCGCAGGCACCATGTGACCCTGTACTGCAGTGTTTCCCAATCCGGTCCTTGGGGACCCACAGACAGTCCAGGTTTTTGCTCGAGCTGGGAGGGAGCAAAAATGTGGACGCTGGCAGGGAGTTGGCAGGGGCTTCAGAGCGAGCAAAAACATGGACCGGCTGTGGGTTCCCAAGGACCAGATTGAGAAACACTGCTCTACTGGAAGGACGACTATAACATACATCCTTGTATGGCCATATAGAATTGTAGAAATTATCTGGCTTCTGACATGACTAGAAGTATCTGGTAAGCCACTCCCACTTAAACATATCTGAAATTCACTTTGGAGTCAAAAGATTAGACTTATTAACTTTAATTTAATAAGGTCTTGTTTAGGCAGCTTGAAAAGTTTTGCAGATGCATCTGAAAAAAATGCCTTAGAGGATATTTGCAAATGATATAGAGATCTTCCTGAGTGATGACTTTGCACACCACACGAGTCAACCACCCCGACCCAGATAAAGTCATACAGAAGGAACTTACTTAGCCCAGCCGCAGAACAGAACTTTAAACAAATCGCCGTCTGCCGTTCTTATGGTTCCCATGGCAACGGCACATTCTTTAAGTGTCATACCTAACATAGCAGACAGCCGCGGGAGGTATTAGTTCCTGATTACAGCTGAACACTTTCGCGGCCCTGCCAGTGACTTGTTTGCTGTGGAGGCCTGAGCAATGTTATCTTCTAACATTAAGGATAATCAGACTACGCTGTCAATACTACCTGGGTCCAAATAGTTGTAGTTATATTATAAAGGGCCTCTTTACTCCCTCTGTGGCGAGAAGCAGTGTATAAATAACTGACCAATCACCTAACCGGTGAAAGGGCTGGAAAGGAGAGTGCCATTAGGGTTAATGGCTTTTCTTATTCTATATCTGACCAAAGACAGTTAGCAGGAGGACCATGTGCATTTCAGCCTTAATCCCCGTCTAGGTCTGGCCTTGTATGTAGTTTAATCAATCGCCCCCCAAAAAAGAGAGGAAATCAAGGCCATTGAGGGGAGAGGGTACACTGAGCAGGAATAGTGTCCTGGTCTTGACATCCACCATACAGATAAAGTAAATATCTAAGCCGCACTCAGCAGGCCCCATTTCTGCCAAATTTTCAGTGTCAAATTTTGTCCACTTAATGTATTTCTTTATTTATTCGCTTTTATGCTGTTTTTCTTTTTTGCTTAGTGAGAGCTTTTATTCATAGAAACCCTTCAGTGCCTTGAATTGTTTACAATGCCGGCTCATGTCAGGTATTTTTAAGGACGCGTAAGTGGGCTTCTCTTCAGGGATTTAAATCTGCAACCTTTCCATCGCAAGTCGAGTACTTCATCTCCCTTAAGATATTTTTAATTAATCTGTGCAGCCACTATCGCAATAATTACGGCAGTACAAGAAGCTGAAATAAATATAATGAATTTGCACGTGGTGGTGATACATCTTAATGAGCAGCGGTCAGTGGATCTATACAGACTGATTAAAGTAATTTCGTAAAGACCTCAGTATGGTTTTCTCAAGCCAGACGTCGGTTAATCCATCTCTATGGCAGAGTTGGGCTAACATGTAATAGCACATCCAACAACACATCCAAAGGCTCCAAGAAAACCCTCTTATATGGTGTAATATATTCAGTACGGTCAGAGCAGTATCATTCTATCAATAAACATGTAACGCTTAGCATTTTCACAGTTTGTGCACTTCCCTGCGTTGTGTTGTCAAAACAAACGTTGACATGGATAACGATGTTCAATACAATAATCCATCAGGCACCTACAACATTTGCCCAGCGCCACCTGTACGTTTTTCACAATAACACCATTCCATCTTACCGCTGAGCACAGATGTAACCTCTGGTGCAGCTCGATATCTACGTCCAAAATATTTTAGTCGGGTTTCAGGCCTCAAAACTCAGGCACTTGAGTGGTTTGTATAGCCAAACTGTTAGAATTGTAAAAACAACATTATTGTACGCTTTTCTTGTATATAACTATTATTTAAGTTATGTAATAAAACCTTGCACTAAGGTAAAATGAAATGAAAGTGCAAAATTAAATTCATGCTGCTGCTCTCCAATAACTACTTTGAGACAAATTATCCATCTCAAATGACCAATGTCCTTCACGCCTTTCCTGGCTCCTCCAACAAGGACAAGGTTGATTCAGTCTTAGTGCTGATATATAGCAGCTCATGGCTTGTGATCTTCTGGAGCTGAGGTCACCTTGATATCATACGGAGATGTTTAGTTCACCTCTTACGGACAACTGTGGAGAATCTTTGTGTATGTCATGGATTCACCTGGAACTTGCTTACTTTTCAAATGGACAGATAACTGTTATTCAGTTGTTGATCAGTACTAATATAGTAGACAAGTGTTTTTGCATTGGATGTACTTATGTTTACTGATATCGTTGACATGTAGAGTATTTAAGGGAACTCAATGTCAATCCCAATGCGTGGCCTTTTCTCCACCTCAGGTGCGGAATCAGCTCTGCTGCCGGTAAATCTCAAAGTCACCTGGTCATAAGCTCCAAGACTCTCAGATCTGTGTCTTCTTCCTCTGAGAGAAATCCCCGCGAATCAATTTCTGGAAGTGATACGGCAGGAAACAATCGTGACATTGAGGATGGCTGTATGCCAAGAAGCTAATGCCCTTGTAAAAACTTCCCAGATCCAGGAAAATCTGACTACAGTGTTCTAAAGGCCAGATAATGATCCCATGTTATGGGGCAAGTGCTAAGCACACTCTGTCGTGGAGTGACATCGATTATGTGCAAAGTCGACTGGACTAGGCAATACCTCAACAAAGCAAAAAAGTAGTCCTGTCAGTTTAAGCTAATGATATATAGTAGGGTCCATAGATAGTGCCCTGATATATATGAGCTAAGACGGCTTACACAGTTTCATTCCCAGGTGACGCAATACAGAATGTCTGTCCTCCTGCACCTGCACAAGACGCCAACTTCCCAAGTCATCCTGGGAAAGGTAAAGAGCGTGGTAAAGTCATAGTAAAGTAATTTGAGTAGCACAGGGTAAAAGCATACCGCAAATCAAAGGCACTAAGATGGCCCAACGATGAGCTACTACTTCACTCTCTTAAATAATGAATTAGTAGCTGATATCCTGTGACGGGGCCGAGAGAAAGCACTTCCTTTCAGGAGTGAAGCAAAGCTTGGGTATCCATGAATAATTCATAGGGGAGTGTTCCTGTTAAAATGGCTAGATATTGGAAGTCAAATGCAAAACTATCTCTCCACCCTACGACAATATTCTAGATAATGTAATACTATATTAAGGGGGAAAAAAATGAAATACAATGGCAATATTCCAAGAATCTCATTTTTTTAATTATTTTTCAATTATTACTTGCAATTGCTACAAAACGTAACATGAGAACTTGACATCCATCTTTCCAGGAAACATGCATTATCCCAGCCAGGATGTTAAACAATTTTTAAAAATAAATTAAAGCAACATTCTGCCTTTCAAATTCTATACAGCTGCGCTATCAGCTGCATTGATCCTTGCTGTTTATGCCAATCCAGGATGCAAATATTCCAAGTCCAGGACTGTCTGTCTGTCAGCGTAACAGTGTCAGTTCTAGAAAAGTCCCCCCATTCTTTGTAGGATTGATATGTGTTGTCTGCATAAGCTTGACTAATTGAAAAGCTAATGATACAATAGCAAAGTAGCATTTTATACCAGCTGTATGACTTATTGCCCTGTATTCATGCTTCCAGGGGGGGGGCCGCCCCCCCCCCCCCCGCCGCGGCGAGCGGGGGGGGGGGAGGCGTGG
>JAODLD010000124.1:28864716-28893776 GCA_026781065.1 Mormyrops boulengeri
TTGGTGTGACGTGTCCCCAGGAGACAGGCAGAGGTCCCCCGGAGTCGATCCGAAGCAGCTGGCCGCCGAACTGCAGATAGAATGCCTCCATAATGAGGAAAGATGTTTCCCTCAGAACAAGGTTTGCAATATGTCACCAGCAAGAAGATCGACGTTTTGACACAATCCCAGGTCAGCCTGACACACCGAAGCACTTATACAATTTTATGTATACAAGTGCATATCCAGAAAACACACTCATTTGACAAGTTAGGAACTTCCACAATATTACATTGCAGAAAACTGGAGTGGCTGTTTAGGAAGTTGTTTAGGATTTTCGGAAGATCAGCAAAAGTCATGTTAGAATGGTCTTCTTGGGTTTTAAGACTTTGGTTCATCGTATAGTAAGTCGACAGGCTACATATGTCAGTCGGATACTGCTGATGAAAATAAGGTGCAAAACTTGAGTAGTTGCAGCATTCAGAACAATTTAGAACAGCTGGGGGCTTCTTGTTACATGGTGTCTTGCACTGCGGCTCATCAATGTGCCTGCCAGTCATTACAGTCAATCATAAACTCTTTAATGGGCTAATGTACAACACAGACACTTCTCGCTTTGGATTTATCCATCATCTACTATTAATTGGGAGTATTTACTGATTGTGAAGATTTTTGTCTTTACTTTATATCAAGGTTTTCCCTCAGGGATCAGTAAAGTATATCTCAAAGTAAAATATCTCTGAAGGCTTCCTTTTAAGAAGATGCTAATTTGGGTGGATAAGATCTTTCATACAATACAAATGTCTATGTGTCTACATGGACTTCTTTCTTTATGACACTGCGTAGCAGCACCCACGTTCTGGTCAATAATAAATTTCTCTATATTTGACAGTAAGTCCACTTCAGCTGTAACCATATGATCCAAGCCACTGTCCATGCGAATCCCCAGTATTCCTCTCGCGAGCTGCTCACAGCAGTCCATGGTAAAACTCTGTCAGATGGCCTCTGTATTCCAATCCTGGCAGCTGAGGGAATTCCTCCCACGCTCCGGATATGTCTTCCTCTGTCCTAAAATAGTCATTTTCACACATTAATTTTAATTTTGACTTCCAGGGTTACAGTGAACATCCGAACACACGCATCTGAAGATCCTCAATGCCGTCTACCTTGCATAACGCTGAGCTGATAAAAGAAGTGTAAGAATATTATATAATCAATTAAGTTTGCGTCAAGGGTGCCTGGTTTCTCAGCTAACCAATAGGCCGGTCAAATGACTTCAGTTATATAAAGTTTTTGATATCACAGAGTCTTAGCATGTTGCTAGAAATGTTGAAATGCAGAAATGTTCATCATCAGAAATAAAGAAAACTTGCCAGTTCTACAGAAATGTGAACATAGAAATAATTCTGATTTTGTATAACCTTATATGCCATCGATGAGATACAAAACTTTTGCTGAAGCACGATTCTATCCCGCCAAACACACACGCGGGCACGCACACACACACACACGCGCACACACACACGCACACACACACACACACACACACGCACTTTATGTAGGATTAATACTTAATAGTAGAACATGTTGATGAATTTAGTATGTTATTGTGTTACACCATATTGTACATTAAAAACACAATATAATTTACATATTATTAATGTAAAGGAAATTTAGAAATGCAGGAAGTTAATTATAATTTGGTATTTTTTTCACGGGGAAATTGTATTCACCTCCCTCCCCTGGAACCTTCCCCACTTTTAAAAATTTGATTCTCCTGTTCAGTTGAGAGTCCAGGGTCAAAGCACAGGGTCAGCCTTTTAACATGGGGGCTTGCAGGAGTTGTTTTGGAGTTAAGAACCTGGCTCAGGGGTCCAGTGGTGTTAGGACTACTCTGCTAGGCATGGGATTTGAACCAGCAACCTTCTGAACACAGTCCCTGATTCCTAACCTGCACAACCTACCGTATCTATTAATCAGGCTAATTGGCATTTTCAAATGTGAGTGAGCATATGTGCCCTGCGATGGCCTGGAATTCCACCCTGGGTCTCCTCTGCCCTGCACTGCCTGCGATCAGAGGTGGATATTTTAGGTCCAGAAAGTAAAAATCCAGACCAAGATTTTGTTTCAACCAACCAGCTGAGTGTAAAGAGTCACAGTGACAGAGTACTCAACTGGTTGGTGGAAACAAAATCTTGGTCTGGATTTTTACTTTCTGGACCTGAAATGTCCACCATGTCCAGGCTTTCACAACCCTGTCCTTTGGAGGGATAAAAATACATTTAAAGTAATATAACCTTAAATGACAGCAGTATTTCATCTTCAGTATTTCAAAGACGTCAGTAACCTAAGCTATAGGTTCCTAATCTACAACAGAGTCTGGCTTATTGTTTAACTGGCCAAAGACCTCCATGGACAAGGGTCCAGGTCCATGGTCCCAACCAAGGGAGATCTGCTGTAACTGTATGCTAAATCATAGTAATGTCAAAGCTAAATATAAAGTGAATATTACAATATCACAAACTGTTATGGAGGGATATGTCAAAGGATAAAGCTCTTGCAATCATCTTTCCATCCCTTTTGACTGCACATCTAAGTAGTTTTGCAGTGATGCAAATTCTATCCCAAGAAGAACAGGAAATGAGGCAGGGCATGTTCTCGCGATGATGCGAGTCATCGCACGCACATTGCCTCATATTGTCAGAGACCGTGGACAACTTGGCATCATTCACCCCTACTACACGGCTTCGGTTTGGTTTGCTTTGGAAGCCCATCACCACACAGGTCGGAGCGCAGAAACACAGATCTCCACATCAATGCTCAACTAATTTCCTTAGTACAGCACATTCTTCAAAATACGAAGCATGGCATAGCCAAAATGCAGATTTTATGTTGAGGCTATCAAATCGTCATCCTAGTTTGATAAAAACCACATTTTCACAGGACGGAAGTGGTTTGACGGCTTTGAAAGCTGACACTTTCCTGCGGTCCCTGGAAGACTGGCGGGGCTTTGCAGGGCATGGAGACGCCGCGTGCCAGCAAAGCAGCAAGCGGGATCACCCTCAAGACACACGGAACGACGCCAAGGAGGCCGGCGTCTCAGAAGAGCGCGTCCCTGCTGCTCACCATTTCAAATATCCTCACATTTCAGTTTGCAGTAAAGGGCTGGGATTATTAGAGTATACATACAGTGAAAGCTAATATTGGTTATACAACACAAGAGAATTCCTGATTGGAGCTCATTCTAATTAAACAAATTTAAAAAAAAACATAATATGCAAATTGAGTGTCACTTAAAATAAATGTATATTATAATAATAGCAGAATTACTTACAATAAAAAATAATTCCAAATTGTAAGAGGACGCTAAAGCATATGGACGAGCATCTAAAGGAGCCCGGGAAGACCAGAGACAAACGCACTCCTTACAGGCGGCTCCGACCCCGGTGAGGAGTGGGGTGAACAACGCCCTGTCTGTCCCGCCGGCTGGGGCACGGCCTGGGGCGGCGAAGGCCGCGCGGACCGCGGGCCGGACGGAAGGGCCCGGGCGGTGCGCCAGTGGTCCTGCACCGACAATGCCCCGCTTCATGAGGAGGGAACAAGAGCACATGTTTTCACGGGTCAACTCTTCAGACGGAGCCTCCTTCCGAGTCACATGGTCGCCGCGGGAACAAAAGGCCATTCTGCCAGCCACAAAGGCGCCACACTGCCATTACGCACAGGGAATCCCCAGAGGCCTTGGTCCCTCTGCTGCTTTATTAATTGCCTCATTTGTTCGCTTGTTTATTTTGTGTTTTTCTTTTTTTTATTTTGCAAATGACACACAAAGTAGGTAAGAGCGGTCCTACACATCTCGATGATTCATAAGCTGTCGTCGTGGTAAACATCTTGTTTATATCGATTCGTGCCGCATGAATTAATAATGCTGAGCGTTGAAGGTACGTTTTCTCCGCGATACTGCAATTACGCCTCCCACACGGAGCGTCACGGAGTCGTGCGAGGTCATCATGCTAATGGAGCCATTCAGAGGCCGCTCGTTATTGAAAGCTTTTTTTTTTTTCTTTTACGTATGCACAAAACAGAAAGGTTCAATCTTTATTAAGTGCTGATACTGGTATTCAGCAGAAGGTATCTGATGGTACCAGTGCATGTTTGTGCGACACCCAAAGTGGAGTTAAACATCATGTTCTGTGTCTCGTTAAATCCTTCTTCTGAATGATAATGACCTTTGCTAATGAATTCATTGGGGAGGACTGTATGGAAGTCAATATGACAAATTGCTTTTCATACGCAAGAGTCATACGTAAATTAGGGCACAGAGTTCACGTTGTTTTTGTGGAAAAAGAAAACAATTCTTGTGTATGTACATTTTTTAAATAAAAATGGGTATAGAGTTTTTTAAGTTAATCTGACCTTTGCATTTGCTCAGCACAGTTCATAGACTGCAAAGCATAAAAAAACTTTTTACTTCAATTTTGCGTAAATATTACAGTGTAAGATTATTGTGTATTATCGTGTAAGATGGGATGCAATGGGAGAAATATACAGATCGAAATCAGTTCGCTCTCCCCCCAATGCCTTATTGCCAATCCTATTCGAGCAGTCTCTGTTTTCCCTCTCCAACCAAAACAACATGACCATACCCCAACACCCAAACCCTTACACTGCTGTAATCTTCCGAGACCTGACGCCCATCTGGTTTTCCTGGGATTTTGGTTCCGGAGCTAAAAAAAACCTGCCCTTACCTTAAACCTCTCTTACCTCTACTCCCCAATCCTTGCCCCCATGCTTGTGTCATATGACTCGGCCAACCCTCCTGGAGCAAATCTTACACCTGCTTTCATTAGGTTTATCACGTAGACAAGGTAAAAAAAAAAGCATAAGTCGTTGTGATCCATGAACCTTTGTGATATATGCCGTTATTAAAACGGCATTAACAAAGATTCTGGCATTACGCCCGACTCTGGACTAAGTGGCTCCGGTGTCTGGAGCCTCACGCTGGGTCTCCTTTCCTCCTCACCGTGACAACCGTGCAAGGGAACGAGGTGCCGTGACCTTGTTGGCCACCCCCTAAATCACACGCGTGGCCTAACACTCGCTCTGTGCCCCTCTATGGCTAAAACACCTAAAAGTGGTAAACAGAGAGAAAAAAAGGAATTTTGAAAAATAATAAAAGCTCTTGGTCATTTAAGGTCAGGGATATGTTGTTTGTTGCCTGAGAAAATCTTCCTGTTCTACTGCAAAGGTGTTATTTGCAGCATAATGCGTGTCTGTCCTCGGAGCTCACGTCCGACACGGACGCCCTAGACATGTGGCTGACCAGTGTTTGTGCTCAGAGGTTGTCTTGCATCTTGTTTTTTTGCCTCTTATGTCCTCACGCTGCTGTCATGGTGGACAGGTCAGAGCAGGCCTAACATAACAATTAATGACAAATATACTTTGAAAACATAGTGCCAAATGGACCAGGAAGCGATTCCTGCCCTTTTCTAGCTGTTTATGGACAGCATTCGCAGAACACGGAGGAAGAAGCTGAAAATAAAAAAACAGAATCCTGAAATAATAATGTAAGAATATTATTAATATAAGATTAAGATACAATATTATATATTATATGCATTACTGTACAATCTCCAGCCACTTAAATAGGAGCACCGTTCTAATATTGGCCGGACCCCCTTTGCCCTCCGAACAGCCTGAAGTCTTCCTGGCATGGACTCAACATGGTTCTGGAAACCTTCCTTAGAGATTCTGGTCCTTGTTGACAGGATTGCATCTCGTAATTGCTGCAGATTTGTCGGCTGCACACTCATGCTGCGAATCTCCTGTTCCACCACATCCCAAAGGTGCTCTATTGGATTCAGATCTGGTGACTGGGGAGGCTTCTGAAGACACACTGAACTCATTGTCATGTTCATGGAGCCACCTTCAGCTGTCCATTTCGGTGAGCCTCGGGGTGCCCACTGTAGCCTCGGCTTCCTGTTCCTGGCTGACAGCAGTGCAAGCCGATGTGATCCTTTGCTGTTGTGGCCCGTCCACCTCAAGGTTCGATGTGTTGTTTGCTGCTCACCACTGTTGTTAAGAATGGTTATTTGACTAGCCGTAGACTTCCTGTCAGCTTGAACCAGTGTGGCCGTTCTCCTCTGACCTCTCTCATCAACAAGGTGTTTCTGCCAACAAAACTGCTTCTCACTGGATGTTTTTCGCACAATTCTGTGTAAACTCTAGACATTGTTGCACATGAAAAACCGAGGCAATGAGCAGTTTCCAAAATACTCAAATCACCATATCTGGCAGCGACGACTATGCCAGGGTCAAAGTCGCTTAGATCACATTCTTTCTCAGTTTTTATGTTTGATCTGATCATAATCTGAATCTCTCCACTCATGTCTGAATGATTTTATGCACTGAGATTTTGCCACATGCTTGGCTAATTAGATATTTGCATGAAGGAACAGGATTACAGGTGTCCCAAATACAGTCACCGATAAGTGTATGTATATCAGATATGTACAGGCAGTGCCTAGGTAAGAACGTCTGACTTACAGACAACTCATACTTACCAATGGACTGCCATAAAGCCTATTATATTAATAATTCGGGTTAAATATATGGAGACAGATTTATGTCTGAGGTATTCGTATGTAAAAACAAATTGCAAATCCAGAATCATCTATCTGTAACTTGACCTGTAGGCAAAGATTTTGCAAGTACATTTTTACTGTGACATTTACAACAACAGATTCACACATTGAGTTCGCGCAGCATGTGTCGCACTCTGAGTTTACAGATTATCATTTTACAAGAGTAGTTTGAACAGTTTGTAGCCGCTAATGTGCAATCGATTTGTAGGCGTAGATAGATAAATTTATATTTCAAGTAATTGTACTTAAATATCATGACAATCTTGTAATTTTATGTAATGCAAATCCATACAGGTTTGCAAAATGTGTAAACTTTCACAAGTACGGTCCTCATTTTACAGTTATGCATTGCAATTTATGACTTTACGAAGTTCAAGTTGCGATTACGAATCACAGTCCATGCATTTGCAACTTCAGTACTGCATTGTCAAATCACTAGCTACGTGGGGAAAGCTGCGTTGCAAATAGCCAAAAAAAAATCTCACTATGATTTTGAATTTGCAATTAATTGTTTGTTTTTTTTACGTATGATTACTTTAGACATAAATCTTCTTCTGCTTCCAGCCAAGTCCCCTCAGTTCTCTGGAGCTCTCCTTTTGGCTCATTGATGACAGTGAGATTTTTTTTTTTGTCAAAGCCCATTGGCCACTGGCAATGTAACTTTCCCCACGTAACTAGTGATTTGTAAATGTTGTTCTGAAGTTGTAAATGCGTAAACTGAAATGCCTAATTGCAACCTGAACATCATAAACTTATAAATTAGGATTCATAAATGTAAAATAGGATTGTCTTCATGAAACTGTGGCAGTAGGCGCAGACACACATTTGCAACTGGATTTGTGTTTCATACAATTACGATATCACCTTGACATTTAAGTATGGTTACGTTACAGTAGATGTAAATTTATCTATCTACGCCTACAAGTTGACATAAATCTATCTTCATATAAATATAATGCTTCATGATAACGAACGCACGCACTACTTTATGACTTTCATGAAAGTACTGTGTGGCTTCAGTGGTTTGTGAGCTCGAGGTACAGTACAGCACTACTTGTAGTTACTTATTATTACTGTACAATTATTGCGTACTGTGTTATTATTTTTCCAAATTACCTACAAATTCAGCTTAAAGACAGAGTTAAGGAATGGAACTCGTAACCTGGGGACTGCTTGTACAAATATACATGTTGATTTTTATAAATGTGTGTCTGCATTTGTATATTTTTCAATATGCAGATAGGCCTGTGTCTGCTGTATATATTCACTTCCATCCATCTTCACTTTATGTGAACGTCAGACACACGTCTATACTGTACCATGCGTCTTGGTACACGGCTGGAAGACATTTATAGGCCATAGGTCACAGCACAGAGCTGCGCTTTACTCACCGTGTCGCCTCAGCCGGACAGGGGGTTTTCCAGAAAGTGCACGAGGGGCGATGCGGGCCTCTCTCTGACATCTATCACTTGGCATTATGGGAATCCTCCCCGTGCGCCGCCTGCTTTGCAGGGCAGCATACAGAACAGGGTGCTGGGCTTGTTTTCAGAGAGCAGCCAGCCGGTGCGGCAGGAGCAGCGATGGTGGTGCGGGAGGAGCAGCGATGGTGGTGCGGCAGAAGCAGCGATGGTGGTGCGGGAGGAGCAGCGATGGTGGTGCGGCAGGAGCAGCGATGGTGGTGCGGGAGGAGCAGCGATGGTGGTGCGGGAGGAGCAGCGATGGTGGTGCTCTGTTTTATTAACGGCAGCGCTGCCCTGATGCCAAAGATCGCTTGTTCCTCTTATGAAATATGCAGCAGACAAATATAGCAGGTGATTAGGCTCTGATGTGCCTCTTCTGCAAACAAACTATATTTCTAATCATATTATTTATTTAAAAGTAGAACTACGCTCGATGCCTTTATCCATTCCCAACACCGTAAATCAACATTTTGTATTTTACTTAACATCACAACACCATTTTCATTCTGATTGATTTTGAATGAGATTCGATATGAATATTTGAATGAACAGATTGTTCTATGACTCATGAAGAATACATTTCCGATGTAAAAACGATACTTATTATTTTATTTCAGAGTCAGTGTGCAGGCTTGGGGGCAGCATGCTGGCTTAGTGACAAGCATTGTTACTTCACACCCCCAAGGCTGAGGGTCTGAATCTTGCTATTTGTGTGTTTGTGTGTGTGGGTCATGTATATATTACATTGTGGGGATCAGATATCCCCACAATGTGATAGAAACCTGCTATTTTGACATCGTGGAGACCATTTTTTTGGTCCCTACAAGGGGAAATCCAACTTTATAAAAATCTGTGACTACAATCAGAAAAGTGAAAATGCCAAAAGTCTCATATTTTGTTTGGTTACTTATGGTTAAGGCTGAGGCTGGGTGGGGGCTTAGTGTTCGGATTAGGGTTTTTCCCATAGAAATGAATTTCCCACAAAGATACAAATATGGATGTGTGTGTGTGTGTGTGTGTGTCTGTCTGTTTGCATATCCTCCTCATGGTGACTGGATGTTTTCTGGGTACTCCAGTTCCCTCTTGCGATCCAAAGTCGTGCAGTTAGGCTAATTGGCGTCCTTAAATTGCCTGTAGTATTGAATGAGTGGGTGTCTGCCCTGTGATGAACTGGCATCACATCTAAACTGTATGCTACCTGGGATAGGCTCCAGGCCCCCCCACAACCCCCACCAGGAAACGCGGTTGGGAGACAGATAAATGCAGAGCCTTTGTATCTTGTCTGATTTCCCCCACTGTTTCTACAGTTACTTGTGGTTTGCATTTTATTCCTATAATTTCATTTATTTTCTGCAGCACTGCTCCCGTTCAGAGAGGCTCAGCTTACATAAATCACACAGGCGCTGTAACACCCAGAGGAGCTGGGGAATTTACAGAAACGCCACCAGCGAGCTGGGGCCCTCCGTTTCCACGTTAGTGCTCGCACTGCGCCCGCGGTGTCACCATGAGGGCAGAGGGATGGAAGGATACAATCCATCATTGCTCAAACATCCCGCTCAGACTGGTGAGTATGGCGGCCATGGCGTACAATGCCCAGGGGATGCCGAAAGGTAACGATCTACTTTAGGGGGCAGTTTTCTCTGGATACACACTCCATCGGCACCCTGGGGCCAAAAGAGCCTTATTAGAGAATGTCCTCTCAGCTAATGTTGTGCAAATGTTAGCATTGTCATTAGATCCCCAGCAAAGTCTCTACTGACAAGAGTTAGGAATTCATGGCCCACTGTGACTGAGGTCGGTGTAAGCACACTGGGGGGACTGCGTGCACGCAAAATGTCCTTCCGTTTGCCAATTCTGCACATCCCAATCTGCCCCAGTCCATGGTTCGTTATGTTAATTAAGATTCAGTTATGTTAAAAGACAATCCGTTTGGTCCTGATTAGGCTGTCAGAAAGGAGTTTTTAATGCTGGGAAACATTAAGTTACAAATAGCTAAGCCGCAGGACTGCCCCGAAGCTCCTGGTGTAGACTCTAAAATCTACACAACCCTGTACTAAATAAACGGCTAGAAGATGAATAATTCTATATATAATTATTTTTTTCTAATCATGGTAAAATATAGCAAATTTTGGATTTTTACTAAATTATTAAAAAAATATTTGAGTTAGATGAATCTTTTCTTTTTCACAAACAACATGCACATCTCTGCTACAAATGAACACCTGATGTTTGTTTCTGGGACCTACCGTTCTCGCACAATTACACTGAGTGGTGGAAGTGAAATGTTACAAGCCATGGGTCAAGCGAATTGTAGCACTTTTTAGAAAAGTTTGCTTGAATGAATTTGATACAGTTCTATCTACACTGCTCACAGAAAGTCTTGGAACGCTTTCTGAATTCATGAAAAAATATTGCAAATTGTTTAGGTTTATAACAAAAATCATTACTTTTCTTTTTTGTTTACAAATAATATATAACACATTAGAAACAACCTGTATTTTTAAGTGAAACATTCATTCCAAGTAGTACTAAATTGAAACCCAAATTGTAGTTCTAAAAAAGCTCTTCTGAGTGAAAAAGTTCATTGGTAAGTAATCATATTGGGTGCTTTTTATTTAGTAACACCTTTGCAATAACATAAAACACCAAACATTTGTGTTTAGTATCCCTTTGGGAACCAGTGACTACAATTGCAATTAATAGCTAAATGGCAAAAACAGAAATGAATTAGTCAGTCAAAAAAATTATGACACTTAATAAAAATAAAATGCCCGTGTGGAAGATGTTAAACATTGTGCAGTGTGCAGGTATGTTAAACATTGTTTATCAATGGACTTTCGTTATAACGCCAATAAACTTGCAACATTATTGCAGAATTGGGCAAGCGTTCCAAGACTTTTGGTGAGCACTGCATATATTATAGGTGGATAGTGTTTGTGGATCTATCTACCTAAACACATTCACAAGTGAAACAACATCGTTTGGGAGTCGATAGTCTAACAGTCTAATCACATGGGAAAAAAAACTAATCCCTAATCCCAACAACAGCAACCTTAACCAATACCCAGCCCTAACCTTAACCAAGTAACCAAACATAATACAAGATTTTTGAGATTTTTAGTTTTTTGATTGCAGTCGCAGATTTTTATAAAATTGAGGTTATCCAAGTAGGGATGTGAAAAATGTCCCCCAAAGTAAGGAAGTTTCAGGTCCCCATATGTAATCTATGCAAACCCCCACACATACATTTTTATTGCTCCTCACAGTATAAGGAAATATGATGTAAAACTATCATTCCCACCATCCACCCCTTTGGTTGGCTGCCTTCCGGTGCCTTCGTATGAGAGAGGCACCCGCATGTGTATGGGCGGTGAAGCACATCCCCACACGACCAGCCTGGGGGAGGGGGGGCAGCCTCCCCTCACACTGAACAGAGCACCAGCCGGCTCGCAATATGCGGCAACATAACGCACGCGATGCCGATGCCATCCGCCACGCAGGGGCACATTCAGAAATACCAACAGCCCCACTCTCCGCGTCATTCCTTAAACTGCCATTAGCTCCCGCTTCCAGCTGCTCCTCTTCACTGCCGCCAAAGATCATTTGCGCCAATTGCAGTTCTACCTGCGCTGTGTGGGAAAAAGCCCGGCTGCTTTTTCTTTTATCCAAAGCCAGCTATTGACCTTGATTGACCTACTAATTAAGCCCCAAAGGTCAGACGGTGACAGGGTGGCTCAATGGGTCGCACAGTGCTCTCACACCTTCCGGGATTGTATGATCTTCCCATGTTCGTGCGGGTTTCCAGCGGAAAATCTACTTTCCAGCAGCAGCCCAAAATACATGCAGTTAAATTAGCTGTTGTTTCAAAAAAATGTCCTTAGTGTCTGACTGCGTGAGAGTGTGCGCCCTGCAAAGGGCCAGCGCCCCATTCAGGGTTTCCGCTCGGATGTGCCATGTGCTTCCAGGGATCGCGTCCAGGCTAATGCTGCCATCCCATATTGGATAAGTGGTTGTGGAAATGGGATGGATGGTTAGATTCCATGGTCAAATATCTTGGGATCTGAACTGATGATCTTCAGATTCCAAATTCGTGCTCTTGCCTGCCATGTCAGTGTATCACTATAAAGACTGATTGGCAAAATCACACAATAGACAATATCCTGGCTTCCTTAAACTACCTCTGGGATCCTTTTGCTCTAAATGGCAGACCGACTTCATATTTCTGTACACAGCACATCGCCAGTGATGCACAAGCGCCTGGGCAATTGGCTCTGGAACGGCTGCGATCCAAGAAAACGGAGAGTGGAATTCACACCAAAGCGACAAGTGTTTCAAACAGCCAAGTGGGACCGCAGAAAAAAGTAAAGCGAACAGAAATCTTCATCGACTCCCACTCAAGTGTTTGACAAATAAGAAAACACCAAAACAAGACGAAAAACATGAAACCTACACCGAAGAACGACAAACCTGCTCGTTTTGTCTATCATTTTTTTAAATATACTCATTTTAATTCTCCTTTTCTCATTGCTTGTCCGCTTTTTTGCAGGCCTCTTATACTCACATAAAAAGCCCCGTCACATAGTGTCCCTGGGCTCGAAATTTTGCTCAAGGTCACCCTCTCAGTGACCATTAGATCATTACATTACATCACATCATGACATACCATCTGTGGGAGTGGCACATTCTATTCATTTGTGGACAGTGATGAAAAAAAAGATATGGACATAGAGGAGCCATTACAGTAGGTTGGCATTCCATCCAGGGTGTTCCCCTGCCTTCTGCGTGCTGAAACGGATGGACGGGTTACACAAATCCATAAATTAAGTTTAGGTTGAAGTCTACAACATATGACAAATGAACCTTTACATCCATCTATCCATCATCATCCATGCAAACATCCATACGTCTGTGTTCCATAATTGTTTATCCGATACAGGGTTGCTTATCCCAGGAAGCATGAAGATGGGATGTCAGTTCATGGCAGGGCACGCACGCAAATGCATTTAACTTTGAATGCAAAGGAGGATGCCTTACAGATAGCGCAAGACAGATGCACTGACAGATATGAAAGCAAGGCTTGTTAAAACCAAAATGAAAGGCCCCAAAATGTTCTTTTTAAGTGAAATGCAGACAGCAACAATCTCATTATTTGGTATATAAGATTTTAGCCTTAAATAGAAGTAGCAATTTGCTTTTCATGGGTCAAAAATAATGATCTCTTGAAACATGCTTGTGTGTTGTTAGGCACATTTATTGCCTGAAAGTTTAAGTCAACACTCCCTTGATAATGGGAATATAGGTCACTGTTTCCTTGCAAACGTCCTGTCTGTCTGACCAGTAAATTTGGAGAGCACTGGTGACTGGCCTGCCCACCCCCCCCCCCCCACACCCCACCCTGGCTAGAGCCGAACAAAGAGGTGAGTGAGCAGGACACCCCGACACGCGTCGCCATTCTGCCATCTGTGTATTTTTGGCACAGAGCAAAGTGTTAAACACCAATCTGCGGCACAGCTCGCGTGGCCATAGCCCTGTACGGATGGGGGAGAGAACCCCCCATCCACAGAAGAAAAACACATTATAGGTTGTTCACCTACCTGTCTTAGACCACCCACCCCCAAAGAAAATGAATTGTAACACAGATGAAGGTAGGGGCTTTGGAGTTAGGGGCAATAATGTGAGCATTACATCACTGTCACATCCTGTTCCTACAAACTGATGTGGTTCATTTAACCAACCCGGCTGAGACATTTTGACGTCCATCTATAGTCTGACTTGCTTACTAAAACAAACCTCGATGTAACATTGAGGATCCAGAAGTTATAGAGCTCAGCTTCTGTCCCATGAGGGAACTGATTAATTATACTGAACTGGATGAGTATATTATAATGGGTGAATGTGAGCTCGTCACAAGTTTTCATTGTTGTCTGTTTGTTTAATACATGCTGCTTTATATAAACCCTTTGCACTATAAATTTTCAAAGAAATTTACTCAAATTACTTTTTCCAATAACTTTCATATTTAACTTTCATATTAAACACTATAGAAGGATGACAACCAAAGACACACACACACACACACAGAGGTTTGCATTTATATCTTTGTGGGGACTCTTCATTAATTTCTATGGGGAAAACAATAATCCCAACATGACGACCTTAACACCCCACCCAGCCCTAACCTTAACCATAAGTAACCAGACTTAATGCAAGACTTTTGACATTTTTAGTTTTTTGACTGCAGTCACAGATTTTAATAAAATTGAGGTGATCCAAATGGGGACCTGAAAAATGTCCCCAAAAGTAAGGACATTTCAGGTTTTACCACACTTTCAGGACATGCGGTCTATGCAAACCACACACAAACACAAACTTATGGCATCTAACAGGGGGGATTATTTAAAAACATGATTCTGATTGACAGGTGAGGTGGACTGAAAAGGGGCGGAGCCACTGGGGAGTGGATATGGGGGGGGGAGTGTAGTGCAAAACAATGCACCATTGGGCGAGCACGACACACACTGCTGTTAAAGACCACGCCAGCTCTCCAGTCTGCTTTCCCGGCTGTTTTATGTTCTTGAATGAGAGAGAAAAAAGTATTAGTACTTAGAGCTTATTTAATATTTCTTTTTTGTATTTTGCGGTCCGGATCAATATTGATCTAAAAACTAAAGAGATGACAGTGAAGCTGGTTTCCTAGAAATGGGTCATAACAACCTCAACAGCCTGTACTGTTGCTATTTGAGTTCTGCGTTTATTACGTCACCTAGGAGAGAAAGCTAGGCAACAACTGACTTCTGCATGGACCTTTTGCAAAGTGAAATGTTGGTCTTTAAGATTATCCACTTGTGTTCTAATGCTTTCCATTACTCAGAAGGAATTTAACCACATCACAAAATGACTGTCCTTTCAATGAGGGCCATTACCCAATCTGTACCATTTCTCAACATGCGCGTGTGGCTCAGGCCATAAGAAAGACACATCCTGGAAGTATTTAAGTATTTATAGTTGAGTAGAGCCAGAATGTTTTAGCTATTGACAAACTAACCAGTGGAAATCTCAAGGGATAAGACGTGGGGAGTTCTTTTCTTTGAACTATTTTATATCATGTTACAAAACACACGGAATATTGTAAAATGTTATTCATTAACAAGCTGTTTTGGGTGTTTAGGATGACTTAGAACAAGTTATTAAAATCTAATTAATAACATAGTTTTTCACTTTGTTAAAAAAAAAAAGTTCCTAATGACATACAATTTTACGCCTAGCCCATTTTACACTGCATTTCCATCCATCCATCCATCCATTATCTTCCGCTTATCCAAGGTCGGGTCGCGGGGGCAGTAGTCTCAGTAGGGAAACCCAGACTCTCCCTACCCAAACGCCTAGCCCATTATACACTGCATTTCAAATAACCAAAGAAATGTTTATATTGAAATAAAATGAATGCATTTTTAATGAATATGAAAAATGTGTGTGAATTATTTTCATCTTGTATTCGGAACAATTTTTGAAACCATTTTTGAAGCAAATCTAATAACATCCTTAAGTAAATAAATTATGAGATCTTATTAGCTTGTAAATTTTATCATAGCAGAACGCCGCTATTTTTCCAAGATAGCGGTTACTTACTGTATATTCCTGATATAGAGATTATTTAATAAAAAATAGAGCCTTGGTAATAATATGATATATGCAGCAAAGACCAAAACAACAAAAGCTAGTAACAAGATTTAGGATGTAAATGTATCATGCAGGTTTACATGAAGAATTTAGAGAGAGCTATAAAAGATGTAGACAGCAGACAGCGGAGTAAGTCATATGGTCTTTTTGTTAAATATTTAAGACAGGGTCTTCTTGGGCTTCTTGAAGCTTTCAGAGACTGAAATGCCTGAAGGTACCCAGTTGCATCATCAAAAACACCCAAATGGAAATAAAAGACTTGGATACCTCGCCTAAAAGACTGTTACAGTTCAACGCTGCAGAAATCCCTCTGCTAACTTCAAAGGACTGCAACTTCCATCCACAGCAAGTTTAAACCAATAGAACGTTTTGTCCTAGATAGTTCTGTCTTCCCCTGGGTGTATAAATTGATATGTATGTTCTTTGATAATGTGTGTATATATTTTGACTATGAGAAAAATGGCTACAAAATGCTTGTTTTTTTTTTATTTATATGACTCCAGTGACTGATCGGTTTATTGATGTTCTGGCACACGCTCAGCTGTCTGAAGCACAACTTTAGTCAATAAGACTATTTATAGAGACAACAGGTAGCAGAAGTCAAAAGTTTTGGCCTTGTGGCCAGGGGATGCTCCAGGAGAGAGCCTTGTTGTTATGCTGTGTTTTTGTGCAAAGGACCTGTTCTGAAATGTTCCTGTAAGAATCGCTTCACTTTGGTCAGTGAGTGGATCCATGTGATGTGGGGGTGGGAGAAAGGAATGGGGGCTTTATTAGTAAGGATAGTAATGTCTGGGCTGACTGGGTGCAAGGGCTAAGTATGTGAGAACACAAGTGCTTTATACATTGGATAACTTGTTACAGGTGCAAAGGTATGTCACGTGACTTCCCCCAGGAACTCGAGATCCGTGTCATCCTCCAATCACAGCTGGACTGTACCATTACACAAATTGCATAGCTTGTAAAGAAAGAATCTAGTAAATGAAATTTTAATCTAAATGGAGTTTATTTTCACCCATAAACATACTTATTTTTTAAGTTTAGTTTTTCTCTTGTTTTTCTTTTGTGAGCATGGCACCAGCATGGCCAAGAGACAGCAACGGGCTGGAATCAATTTCTCTGCAGGGCTGTGACCCACCTGAGCTACAGAGAGAGAGAGAGAGAGGGGGGGGGAAGGAGGGAAGGAGGGAGGGATTGGGGGAGACAAGACCCAAGAGGCTGCTCCCTCATCTGGTTCCCCTGGGCTGGGGGTGGGGAGGCATGCTGCAGGGCCGCCATGGGAACGAGCTGCAAGGGGAAGCTCGGCCGAAGAGTGTGTGGGAGAGCGCGGCCACTGCGGCCTTTCTCGTGAGAAAGCGTCATAAGAATCAGCCTGAAAGAAACCCACCAGCGCGGGGGAGGAGGTGGTCATGGCAGTGCTGGGGGGCGGGGGCATACAGGAAAAGGAAGGGGAAGTAGATGCGCCGGTGGACACAGAACTTGGTCTTAGGCTCGGTCTGTTGAATTTAAAAGCACGCTGCCCTCATTCAGACTTACTGTTTGCTGACTCAGGCCTGGGGTATCCCGCCTTTCAGTGTGGAAGCCCCCACAAGCTGCAGGTCTCCAACAGAAGATAGTCTGCATGCATACACTATAGTCCTTGAGGAAGATATCATACATACAAATCTGAGAATCACATATAAATGGATGTCACCACAAAGTGTGTGCAGTATCACGCTGAGGTTCTTCGGCTGGTGTAAAATCCCATTTTAAATACAGTTACGTATCTATTTATGCTCAGCTCGCTGCTCTAAAATAGGCTTTAGACTATGCAAATGTACATGGGGTAGTAATTTTTTAAATATGTAAATCAAATTATGTACTACATAATTAAAAAGGCACACTTCCAAAATATTTTAATTGTCTTTAGGATTTTTGTACGAAATGATTGCACCAATATGTCAGATCTGTTTGCTTTGCTGAATAAAAAGATAAAGGTAAATGGCACCCCCCCGCCCCCCCACTCCCAAAAGACATATCAATGAGAACACACTTATCTCAAATTACACTTGCTTCATATATTTTACTTTATTTATTTATATTTTCGTTGTTTTTTGAGTGGGTGGAATTTATTTCCTTCAGAAGAATCAGAAATCTCTGCTGGGTGCTAAAAACATTGTCACAAATATGCAACAGTAATTCTCTTTGTAATTTGATTAAAGAAATGTAAATGTGCCTCCCAATCATATATTGCTGCTAAGCCAATTACACTGGCTTGCTGGATTTGCGTGTGTGGTACTTTGATTACCGGAACAATAAAAGGGGAAGTGAGGCCCGTTTGCTGCATATTACACAGGTGAACCGGAAATCTCTAAAGTGGGAGGGGCCCGGGCATGTGGCGTGCACGTGCTAATGGGACGCGCGCCAAACACCTGAATACGTGGCTGCTGCGTTAACGAGGCCTCGCGCACCTGCGAACAATTAACTGGACTTAAAAAAGAAAGAAAAAGTTGTTGCCTAGAAATGGGATTCTGGTGCTAGTTCTAGTATTTATTTCGCGAGCATATTATTTATATTATGAGGAAGATTAAATGTCTCGCAACCCCTTTTTGCTTGCAGAAATAGGTTTTTGTTACCAGAGTTGCAGGACAGCATAATGTTAGCACCGGGCCATCACTTATGGTCTAATGTGCAACCGTTATATGTTTTTGATTACATATTTTTTCCGTTTGGGTGATCCGTTAGTCTGTCACCTTCATAATCGGCTTGAATTGGATATTGTAGTAATTTGGTGAGAGAAATTCTGGATAAAGTCTCTCAGCCTAGCTATTAACGCGTAATACATCGTTGGAAATTCAATTTCCCTAAAACAGTTTTTCTATAATGAGCTCGTGTTTTAGGTCCCCTCTAATTTGTGTAGTAAAGGCGATGAAAAGGGATCGTCGGCTCCCACGTTTCACGCCAAAGTCGCGTTGGACAAGATGCGCCTAAACATCACAAGAGGGTGACTCCTCCCCCCCTTTCTTCCACCAGCTTTCTTTGCCGGCGCTGCCGAGAGTAAATTCCCAAACCATGTTTTCTTGTTAGTTCGCCTGTGTTAAAATAGTAGCAGACGCGCGAGGCTCCCGAAGCGGCCGCGCGCGAGGCTCCGCGGGGGGCTCCGTGCCACATTGTCGCGAGCGGGCGGGGAGCGCGTGCAGTCGGAGGCTGCGGGTGTTAACGAGACGCCATGTCTCCCCGGGCTCGCCTCGTATTAATACGTTCGCGGTAAATAATTAATACAAGGGCTTTGACTTTACCGAGAGAGCTACCGCTGCGTTTCAAATGGTCCTGTTTTTACAAAGCTGCGCGTCTCGCACCGCCGTCTGCAGTCTCTGCGGCCACATTAACTGACCTTAAAGAGCGTCAGCCGGACGGCGGGCCGCTTCTATCCGCCCGAGCTTAACGCTTCGGGGGGGGGGGGTTGCATATTTATCGACTCTAAGAGTGTTTTCGTGGTGTCAGAGTCTGTATCTCTGGCCCATTAAACCGGGTTTCCCAAGCTGGAAAATGCCCCTTAAAATTGTGATTTGGCTATACTCAGCATCGTGGAAGACGGTTTAAAAACAAATTGATAAGCAAGCAGTATTATTGTTAGAAGCCCCTGGCGCCATCATAAGTTTTTAATCTTGTATATGTGTTCCTGTATTTGACTTGAATATCCATATATTTCATGGGGGCTTTTCATTTTCATGTGTTGTCTGTGTGAAGAAAGCGGCTGAGATGCTGAACGCGCTCCAAAGAGAGACTTTCGCTTTGTTGTGCGGCATTTTAAGGAAGGAAGCTGAAAGCTTGTCATTGCCAACTGGACGGTCTAATAATACCCCGTCTAAAGTATGCAACTCCCACTTGAAGCAAAAGTTCATACTGGAATAGGCGACGTGAAGCATTATGTGGGAGACTTTCTCCCAGCGACGTGCGTTTCAAAATTACAGAGGGGGCATCGAAGTGTGCACGTCTGGTCCGCTAAATATGGGTGTGAGGGACGGGTAGCTGGAAGTTAAATGCCAGTGGAGGGTTTAGCTTGTCCGGGTGCTGCCAAATCCCGCTACCAGCTTCCAGAGCAGGTTTCACATTCACAGAATGTTTGTGTGCTGTAATAAATGAGTTTAGAGGCAAAACTACCTTCACTTATAACCTCTCCTTCTTTCAGCATCATTATTTCAGCACTTCAGTTTGATTCTGTACGGCAAGTGTGTATGTTCCGCTTCATATCTAAGCAAAGCTGCACACACACCATGTTTTGGCGCCATGTACTGTTATAAAACGATACGTTCTGTAAAGTGTCTGTATGACAGGCACAAGTCTATTCTAGCCGTTTTACTATATTTTACTCTTTCGTTGTTTTGGGGTGTATGCTTTTGCGCGTGTATCATCATATGATCCGACAGGCACAACTGTATTCCTGCCCCTTACTATATTTTACTCTTTTGTTCCATTGTTTTGGGGTATATGATTTTTGCGCGTGTATGATCAGTGCGATCTTTATGACACTCGTCCTGCATGCCGTTTCTTCCCAGGCGTGTGGTCTCCGATCATAAAGAACAATGCAGCGACCTGGCACGTTGCACTTCTTTGTGTCAAACTATTCCGGGCCACTTATAAGTCACGCTGCGTTTTCCTAAAGGTTCTCATGTGTCAGCAACCATAGCGGTGGCTTTGGCTGCCCCCTGGTGGCTAAATGACCTAGAGACCATCTGGATCAGCAAAAAGAAACGCTGTAGCTCTGTAAACGTAACGAAATATTAACGTATATATTTTGTGTCATTATTATAATTATAATTATTTCGGAAAACTATAACGGACCCCCGATCTTGACGCAGAAATTTGGGATGAGCCGGACTCCTGGATTAAGATCAGGTCCAGTTGGTCGTTTTCCGTATTGTATTTTGAAGAAGTAAAGCAGGACATCGACGCGTCTTTATAAGAAAGCAGAAGAACGTCTTCCGGTTGTTAAGGCTAAATGATATAAGCGAATATGAGGACTGTTCATTTATGCATCATCTTTTCCAATGCACACTTCATAGTTGCATAGTTAATAAGGTGTTTTACGCTAAATATTTAAGAATATTTTTATGTTCAGCTGTAAATTTGGAATAATTGTTCCTTAAATAACGTTACCTGTTGTAACTGCTGTGTGAGTCCTGCCTCAAAATTGAGCCTTCGTTTTTACTGCCCCTTAAATCTGCCAAAGTAATCCACGTAAGCACAGGTGCTTTTCGTCTGCCCTAAATCCTCAATGACGCTGAATTTGAAACCTGTTTTAATGATCTGATTTTTTTTTTTTTAAATATTTTGTGTCCAGTGGAAATTAGACACTGACACGTCCTCTGTAGTACACGAGTCATGCATTTTTATGAAGTCACTGGTTTTTAATCTTTCTGTGTTGTGCAGAATCACTCCTGCATTGTCTTGTGTTCTTGGTAGCAGAAACAGACAAATTAGGGACTCCTTGGAATCCACTTTGGTGGGGGGGGGGTCTGGAAAATGAATCACTAGAAAGCAGGCGTGACTGACCTGGTGGGCTTAGACATCAACTGCAATTCCACTCAAATGGTTAAAGTGGCAACTTTATAGCATTACCAGAATGTTCCTTTGCATCCGTCTCTCTGCTACAGTTTTTAAAGCAGCAATAATTCACCAGAATGACTGGTCCTAATCCAGTCCAGGTGTTCCGCTACCTTCTACAGTCACTCTGCAATAGTGGTTAAAATGTTACATTAGTAATCTTTTTAAACATACATGCACCTTGCATTGCCCACTCGAAGATCATACAACATTATACAGCTAATTACATCTACAATGTTGGACAGTCAAGACAAATGCAAGAGTTTCCTCAGAAAGCACTTCTAATTTATAACTAAACCAAGAGAAAAATCAACCACCAATCGGTTGATGAGAAATACATCCATCAATCACTGTCCCAGTCATAGTTAGGGGAGAATTACATGAGCCGCATTAATGCTTCTCAGGTGTTTAAAACAGTTAAAGAAAAAAAATCAAATACACTGATATCCATGAGAATTGGCAGCCATGGATTTTTTTATTTTGCAATTTATGGCCCAAAAGAATCTTATAAATGTGGCTCTAACAGGGCCTTCTCACCGCAATGAATGGCACTGATGTTCACACTTTCATTCCACGATGAGCCTGCTATGTCCCATGCATGCTCGAAATTCACGTACTTTATTCATTTCTGCATCCATGGCGGTTACATCACGTGGCTCGTGTGGTGAAGATGCCATTCTGCTTTCATCCTATCCCCTCCATATATAAGTCTGCTAATTTTCAATGGAGAAATGAATGTCCTGAAATGGCCCGTTCGCTGTGTGTGTGGCATTTCGGCTGCATGCTTCGTTTGGTGATCTTTCAAGAAGCAGGCCTGCTGAGGTGTCGCCCCAGCCTTAAGGGTGGCAGAGGGGCTCTCAAAATCACAGCTTCTCTGCCAACCCAAACATATTCCTGTATTTAAATAGAAGTGAAGTCGGCGCCATTACGACCACGGCCCCATCTGACAGTCTGAGCAGCTTAATCGACCTGCAGTCTGCCTGCAAATTAAACAGCGGGCCCCAGACCGGCGAGACCAAAGAGCGCAAACTAAGAGACCGTCCAGCCTGGCTGCTGCTGCTCATTGTCATCGACGGCTGTGACGCACCCTCCCCACGAGACACCGACGCAACAAGGAATGTCTGCCCTGAATCTCAGGCATGTGCCGAGATTTGGCTTTACGCAAAGCTGGCAGCGTGATCCCAGGAACCAAGGCCGCAGTCTGATTCTCATTTGATTTGTATTGCTCTCTCGCACAGAGAAAACAATCGAGTGTGGATGAGTGCCAAGTCTTTGTCAATAACTGAAATGACATCATATGGGGTAAATGTGTTAACACTAATTATCGTTAGCAGTGTCATTGTTTTATTCGTATATCTCTTCAACAGAACAGCACAGAAAAGCTATAATAACATGAGTACAGAGGATTGCTCACACCTTCATTCATAAAAGAAATATTTGGGAAATATACTGCTATTGTTATTGCTGTTATCATTAGTGAGTGAAACATTTTGTATGTTAGATGTGTGCAGCTATTGTAGCTAGATCAGGAGCTGGTATTGGTTTCATGCTAAATCTGCCCAAACAGCTTACTGTCTGCAGACCTATGTAATTTTATTACACTTGACATGGTGTTGCTTCAGCTGTGGGTGAGCCCTGGTCTCGCTGGGCCGCTGGGCTTTCCTGTCAGAGTTGCGAACATCCATCTATGTGCCAGTTGGAGCTCGCTTTTGTCACACAAGAGCTCGCGTTTTGACAGAGCAAACATTTGTTGTTGTGTGTATGTGTGCAGGTGCATATATCTGTGCTTAAGACAGAAGTAGAACGTGAAAAATTGGGGAGGGAAACATTATTTTTTAATTAGAAGCGGTAATATTTCTCTAGGCATCTTCCAAGTAGGTGTTACAGCATTTGGGCGCTAAACTCAAGATTATGTATTTCCTAATCCTACCAGTTCCTGTGAGATACAACATAAGGAACTATGATTGAAGCACACAAGACACTTTGATAAACACGCTGCCTTTCTGCCGTGACAACCAGCTAACCAGTGCCTCACGTGATGAAATACGGCAAAACAAACACGTCGTGACAACTTTGGCCCCCAACACTGTGGCAACGTACTAACCGGAAGCCCTCAAACTGACTGTGAAATGTAGCAGTGTGCAGGAACGGTTTTGATCAAAGGTGCAAATCTTAATCTTCTAGGAGCATTGATTCTTAGTGTTTTCCCTTTAAGAGTCAACATTGTACGGATATTATTTGCCAATGGGTCTGCACAGAAATGGTCATTCTTCCTTCACTGTCATCAAATGAGATCTTAAATACATTCCTTTCATAATTGTAAAGTGAAACATCTGCAATAGTGACAGACCTGTGCTTAACCCAAAAGATTGCCTGTGTTTTGGTTATGCACCCTTCGAGGTGGGGGGTAGTCCGTCAATGCATACTGCTCCGGGGAGGTTTGATGCTGTGCTCTAACCCAAGACCAGCTCTCACCTGACCACTGTTAGGAACAATATTCTAATATTGGGTTGGATACCTTTGCTCTCAGCAAGGCCTAAAGTCTTTGTGGCATGGACTCAACAAGATGCTTGAAATATGCCTTAGAGATTCTGGTCCATGTTGACAGGATTGCATCTCGTAATTGCTGCTGATTTGTCGGCTGCACACTCATGCTGCGATTCTCCCATTCCACCACATCCCAAAGGTGCTCTATCAAATTCAGATCTGATGACAGGGGAGACCATTGAAGTACCCTGAAGTCATTGTCATGTTCATGGAACCTTTTTGAGATGATTTGTGTTTTGTTATGCACATTATCCCGCTGGAAGTAGGCATTAAAACCTGGGTAAATTGTGGCCATAAAGGGATGCACACGGTCAGCAACAATACTCAGATAGGCAGCGGCATTTAAATTACGCTTGATAGGGTACCCAGTGTATGCCAAGAAAACATTCCTCACTTCATTAAACCGCCACTACCAGTCTGAACTGTTGACATAAGTCAGGTTGAGTCCATGGATGCATGTAGTTTATGGCAAACATTGACCCTACCGTTTGCTTATTGCAGCAGAAATCAAGATTCATCAGACCAGGAAACACTTTTCCAATATTCCACTGTTCAGTTTCAGTGAGCCTGTGCACACTGTACCTAGTGTTTAGCTGACAGGAATGGAACTTGATTTGCTTCTCTTCCCATACACCTCAAGGTTTGAATTTTGTATGTTCCAAGATACCTTTCTTCTCACCACTGTTGTACTTGCTGTAGACTTCCTGTCAGCTCAAACCAATGTGGCTGTTCTCCTCTGACCTCTCACATCGTAAGGTGCCTGTGCGCACCAGGGTTGGTTCCATTCCGGAATGCATCCATCAATTCCAGTCTAAATCAGGAAATGGAACTGGAGTTGGGATCTGAAAAAAAACTATGGGTAACAGAATTGGAAATGAATTTGAATTTCAGGGAGATTTAAATTCCAACTCCAGTTGTGTTTCCTGATTTGGATTGGAATTGATGAATGCATTCCGGAATGGCCCCAACCCTGGTGCACACAGAATGGTGAGACTGTTGCACTTGAAAATCCCAGATCAACAGTTTCTGCAATACTCAAACCACCACATCTAACACCAACAACCATGCTATGGTCAAAATCACTTAGATTGCATTCTGATCTTCCGATTTGCTGAAGCTCTTGATTCATGTCTACATGATTTCATGCAGTGAGATGCTGCCACATGGTTAGATACATTTGCATTAAAGAGCAGGTTTACAGGTGCTCCTAATAGCAAGATCGGTTATATGAAAACTACTCAATTTCCCCAATGGGATCAGTAAACTACCGCTGTTCTATTCCATGGGCAAGATACTTGACCAAAGCTGGTTTATAAAAATTGTAATGGTCTGTAATTGCGAACATTGTAAAATTGTAAGTTATGTAAAACTCAGTTTAAACTGGGCATTGAAGCTAGACATCCGCAATCAGATCATGGCTCATAACTCTTTGCCTGCTTATTAAGATTTCTCCCCATTCGTACCCAGTGAACTGTGCAATGATTTGTTTTCAATTTCAGTATTTGGCGACATACTGAGTAGCCATGTTTAAGGGCAGAATTATGTTACTTCAGGCACATATTAGTCGGGCTGGGCAAGTAATAGAAAATTAATCAAGACCGACATTCAGAACCTCTAATTGATGTAATTTTGCCCATATCAGTTACTTTGTTTTTTTCCTGTTAATATTTTAAAAAATGTATACTTTCCCCAGTGTGTTTTCTTGTAGTGTCCCCTTAAAAACATACTACTGCGTGTGTTGTCACGTGACTCCGTCCCGTCCGTCTATAACACGGAAGCAGCATGGCTCATACACCACCGACTGAGCAACTCCAGCAGCTTGTACCAAAGGAAAATGCAATGTCCGTCATTTGGATATATTGTGGCCTTAGTGAAGACGACACCTAACAAAAAGAGGTCATATGTAAGCACTGCGGAGAAACAGTTTCAGCTACCAAGGGTAATACCACCAATCAGTTTCAGCACTAGCTATATTTAAAATACAATGGAAACCGCTTATAGTGATCATGAGTATAGTGATCGAAAAGTTTGGGACAGAATCATTCCTGTACAAATACTGTTTAAATAATTCACTTATAGTAATCAAGTAGTCCGCTTAATGTTCATTTTGGGTGTTTTTATACAAGACGACGTGGAAAAAAACTACGGTACTACTTTTTTTTTCTTTTCTTTTTTTTTTTTAAATTTGCTAGGTCTACTTTGCCTTGCGGGAACCCGTCTGCGCCTGGCGAGCTACCTGAATCTAATGCTGCGTGCACAGAAAACATGACAGGAAAAAGAAAGTCATTTTCTCTCAATGATAAAGATAGACTCATCAAAGTGTATGATAAACTGCCAAAAATGAGCCAACGAAATGCAGCAGCCAAACTATCATAGGCTATATTCTATATGCAGTACTGTATTGAAATATAGCGCGTTAGAATTACACACTGTTAAGTAATTTGTGCAATACTGTCATTTGAAAAGCGTTTGAAACAGCTCTACTGTATTTTGAAAGGGTCAATAAAACTCCGTAAATAGCGATGCTGTCTGTTTTATTCGTGTAATAAATATACAAATGTCAATTAGAACTGCCTGGGACGTAAAGAAAAAGAAAAATATATAAAAATGTAATGATCAATTTCACCCAGACAGACGTGATCACTATAAACGTTTTCTACTGTAATGTATTTTGTTTGCGAGAAATGCAAACTATACATTTTCTGCTTTTTCAGGGAACTTGCTTTTTACATTAAAAGTTTAAATTGTGACCTTTTTTCATAAGGTTTTCATCTCAAGCGATTTGTGCTTTGATTTCAGTTGTTCAAAAATATTGAATAAATAACCATAAATGGTTCATCTGTGCGTTTCCTTCAATTATTTTTAAATCATAAAGATAAGATATACAGTCTTGCATTAGAAAAAATATCCCAGCTTTCATAGTTGAGCATATTTACAGTACAAACCTTTTTAGTAAAATTTGAGGGAAAAAAACAAACACACAAAAAAAATATTCATTACTCGTAATCGAGGTAAAATGTTCAGTTAACCGTGGTATTGATTTGAGGTCATATCGCCCGGCCCTACATGTTACAGTAGGTTGGTACTTTTCATCCGATAGGTCCCGATAGGTCACAGTGTGTGCTAGTGATCAGTGTATTTGTATACACAGTTGAAATAATTGTACTAAATTAACAGTTTTTTAACAGTACCTTTAAGTTGCCTTCTGCAAAACCTGCACTCTCAGTAGCCTGTCTGGACCAAGTGTGGACAAGCTGACGTTTCAGGATGACTCTAATCCTCCCAAGTGGCCTTAACATCACATCACATTTTTGCCTCAGTACCTACATTTTTCCCCTAAGCTTTTTTTTAAAGCTTCGTCTTTAATTCAGTCTTCTGGAAGTTCGCGAAAACATCTGGCTTGATGTGTTGTATAATAGCGATAGCTAAACAATTTTGCAGAATATTATTGTGATTGACGTATCTGTTTCCATGGTGTTCTGGGTACCACTGTCCTGCATGCCACACATAAGGACCCTCATGGCTTCTTCACTGGTCGATGAAAAGTGCAGAAGAGTGGTAAAGAGTTGAAGACAGGATTGGGGGAGGGGTCCATTTGGCCTTTTGCATGCTTAAAATAATGTGCGATAGCTTATTAATCTTATAAATTATTAATCTTATAATATTATTATCTTATTAATCATCATGCACATTGACGTGCTTAACGTTACAAACTTACCTCCATGCCTTCTAATCATGTTCTGCGAGGCGCGGTGGCCAAGTGGTAAGGCGTCGGTCTCGTAAACTGAAGATCGTGGGTTTGAACCCTGTCTGTGCCTTTGTGTGCAGTGGTGCACTTGTAATTGAAAGATTGCTGGTTTGAATCCCTGAGCAAGGTACTGCTGAATTAGCTGTCACCTATGGGTTAAATACAGAGGACATATTTTGCTGTGTCGTGTCAACAGTGACTACTGATCACTAAATTCTTATCCCTGCACTGCAAGGCCTCCCATGATTTCCTCCTTGTGTTTGTGTGGATTTCCTCAGGTCACTCCAGTTCCCACACAACACAAAGACAATCTGTCCAGGTGGATTACTGTGGGAGGCGGCACAGTGGCTTAGTGGTGAGCGATGCAGCCTCCAATCCTGGGGGGTTTGAATCCCATTTCTGGCACTGTGTGGATTTCGTATGTTCTCCGTGTGTTGCTCAGGTTTCCTCCAGATACTCCTGTTTCCTCTTGCAGTCCATGCAGTGAGGAGGACTGGTAACTATAAATTCCCCATTGCACCCCATTCAGGGTGTTCCCCAGCCCTGTGTTGCCTCGGATAGGCTCAGGTGGCCCCTGCTCAGTGTCACAAGGGGCCCTGGAGCCTATTCTAGGCTGCACAGGGCATAAGGACAGGGCACACCCTGGATGGGGTTCCAGTGGGATGGATGATAATAATAGAAACCAATAAAGTGAGATAAAATGGCCACTTGTTCAACATTATAAAATACCTGCCAGCCTCAGTCATCTTGTCCAGAGGTGGTCAAAGGGGCGTGCATACCCTGGGGGATTCCGGGGCCCGGCACTTTGGGGATCGACCCTCCCCCACCGGTATTATGCTCTACTGAGAGGGACCTCAGTTTAAAAGTGTCAACCCTAGCAAGGAGCGCAAAGTGACATTTTGTCAGAGAGCCAGAATGTCTATCCCTGCCCACAACCACACAGCCTTCATAAGTTAAAAAAATAAAAATGTGAAACATGACAAAAATGTTTTCCAAAATCCACCAAAGTGTCAAGTGATCCAATAGAACCTCACAAATGTTCAAATAGGATTTTTTATGATGTGATGTCAGAAATTTTCATACCGGAAGTAATTTCCAGTTGCTGATCCATCCTTGCATTGCTCGCTACCCTTCCCCGGTTCGGGGCCAAAGCCGGAGCGGGTCGAATGAGGACGCGCCAGAGATCCATTTCCAAGGCAACAGATTTCATCGCCTCTCTGGGGATTCTAATATATCCGATGACTGCATATGATACTATATATGATTATTATTTTTTATTAGGTTCTGTCGACCATATGGATGGCACTCGTCCAAAATGCCTTTTGTTTCTAATGGTATGTTCATTGTTGTGATGACTATATATGATACTAATATCCTTCCCCCCCCGCATCCATCTTCTAACCACTTATGGGTGGGTGGGGG
>JAODLD010000124.1:28910583-28925726 GCA_026781065.1 Mormyrops boulengeri
ACACACACACACACACACACACACACACACACAAACAAACAATGCAAGGTATTGTAACTATAAAAAATATGGAGAGTAAGTTCAAAGAGGTGTAAATCTTAACTTTCACAACTCCAAGTTAAAAATCAACATATCCATGTTGTGTTTGCCTTGTCATGTGCACACCTGGTGTATCATATTGTTAGATGCATCTGTTTTTCCAGTTTAAGAGAAGTAAATACTAACTTTAATGATACCTGGGAGAAATACTGGTGCATACAGCAGCAAGGTACATAAAGTGCAAACAAACATGCAACACAGCAAAGGACGAAGTACAAGGACGGTACACAGCATCGCCTGCTTCCTGGCATCTTATAGGTGAATGTGAGGGAGAAGCTGGAAGGAGTATTTTACTGAAACAATTAAAATAAACAACTTAAAATAGCTCATAAGTCATTCACGGAAATTTACCTTGAATAAAAGTGAACAGACCAAAAACAATCAGGAAAAGTATCATCGTTGAGAAATCATATTTTTAAACCGACCTTCTCGACGCGTTATTGCGATACAAGGTATGACTTACCTGGCTATGGCAGCCGACGACCGAAGACAATATATATCATTTAGAAACCTTTAGGAAAGCAATTAAAACCACGTTATGAGTTTTAAAAAAACGAGTTTCACTGACAGATGGAGACGCCACAAAATACCTGACATCAGACTTAATGCACTACTTTACTTTACTTTACTTTTGAAAAACACCATGACCGTCCAAGTACAATAGTTCAATACTTAGAAAGAGTTCGCTAAAAATACACCAACGCGATCAACTGACGCCTGGTTTTAACCCATCGTCCTATTCCACATATTGAGGTCCAGCGAAATGTCGCAGGGTAACCCAACTCATCGAGTTACCGATTTTTGTCACCGGTACTCGGGTGTGCTACAGATACGTCTCTACCACACATTTATTATAATTTCCCCGAAATGTCAAACAACTTAGAAACACCGGAGTTACGTCACACAAAACTCAACTCAAGTATTTTAGACAGGAACAGTCACCTGACAACAGACACAAAAGTCCTGAAACAAATTTCCCTCAGAGAACCCTTACAAGCTTTCTACCCCCAGCACAGAAACAAGAAATATCTTCAACTGAGTCCAACACTAACTTGTCAGCTGAAGCTATTTACCTGATAAACACAAAAACGTCAGCTGCTCCTCGTACCGGACCCGGGTGCGTTTGTTTAGCTACGCCACGTCGGCACTGTGCTGGCGTCATGACGTCACTTCCCGTGGTGCCGCGATCGCTTGGGCAGCGTTGTCATTTTGGAAGGGTTTTTTCGCGCCATTTGTTCTCCGTTTCCCCAACCATCTGAATGGGTCCTCATACCCAAGGAACTGTGACAAGCGACAGGCGCTCACTGTAGCCTCCAGGGGGTGCCATTGCACAATTTATATGTTCAAAAAGCACCGAGTGCTCATTTTTAGCCATTGAAAAGGCTTTCAATTTTTGTGTATACGATGAAAAATTACAAGAAAACTATTAGGGCATTTATGCAGAATTATAAAATAAGCTAAAATACGTTATTAAATAGTAATACAATATGGTAGTTTATGCTATATCGACAACTATTTTCAATGATGAAAATACGGGAACTTATTGATTGAAAAAGCTGTAGGCCTATACGAGTTTGTACACTATGTACAAATAATCGAAAGCGTCGAAAGTTATTTTTGTCTCTGGGTTTGGTCCAACATATCCTGTGCCTTGGCAGCAGTTGATAGTATTTGCCCTTTAAATGGCCACATTAATCAAACAAAACATTAGCAGGCAGCTGAGTGTGTAGATGGGTCCCCTGAGACGGGTGAAAGGTTTGGACAGGCCAGGAACGCTGCAACCAAGGCAGTTCTGGAGAGGAAAGCTTGTGCATGGAAGACGTTTGGAGAAGCCATGGAGAGAGGCCATTGGGTGGCCCCAAGGCTGTATTAGCAGGCCATCTAAGGTCTCAGGACAGGGAGCCAGGACCTTACTCAGCTAGGGTGTGGAAGTGTACACCAAATCTGAAGATATGGTCAAACAACAGGAGGAACTTCTTAATTGTTACATGCGTTCAGAAGAACACAATGAAATTCTTATGCTTCAGTTGATAAGCGGTAAGAGGGCTAGAGGTAACATCACTTTGGATCAAGACAAGCCAGCTGAGGTGGATCGGGCATTTTATGGGGTCAGCTGTTCTGGACACTTCCTCCTGGGTGGAGGCTCATGGCACAGACCTAGGACACACTGGAGGGTCTCCCAGCTGGCTTGGTAATGTCTGGGGATTCCTAGAACAACTTACAGTCTGTGGCCTCAGACTGGGAGATCTGGTCTGACCTGCTTGGTGCACAATAACCACAACCCTCACCAGGGAAATGAAGGATGTGGAGAAGATTAAGAAGAAAATTGGATAGATTGATGATGGTGCTAACAGTTTTCTTCAGCAACAGGCAAAGTGTTTTTCCCTCCGGCTCTCTCTGACCCTCTTAGATGGGCAGTGCATCAGAGTTCTGTCCAAACCCCTCAAGCACTTATGATAGATTTTAATCAATGGCGATATGATTAACTGGCTTCTGTAGGTCTGAGAAGTCTGGGTCTGCTCCTCTGTCTTCCAAAAATGGCATCTGATTTATTTATGACACTTATTTTCACAGCTGTTAACTATTAATTATGTGGGATGAGAACAGCATACTTACTGCAGGTGGCCAGACGCAGGACAAACACATTTGTTTATATTAACCAATCGTTCTGTATGGCATTCACTGTTCTGTCTCTTTTAAAATCCAAGCAGGAGGTCTGATTATGATGAATACATATCAGCAAGCTAAAGAAACTTTGCCTTGTTAGATGATAGAAATAATGCCCTTATTGTCATCATACAGGTAGTAAGTTCAATGAGTACAATCTGCATTGCGTTGCAAGTACAATTTGCATATTCCATTTTCCTTTCCCATAAAAGACACATACTGCACACTTATACAGGTGAGAGTAAAGGTTGGGGTCACAGTGCAGGACCAGCCTTTTGTCCAGCAGGCCCATAGGCCACATTTGGGATTAAGGGTCTTGTTCAAGGGCGAGATTTCCGTCCCCAACCCATGGGGTTATATACCCTATATACCGGGGTGCCCAGCCCATTGGCTTGTTTTCAGATCCAGATGATAAATCGATGGCTAACTGGTTCACAACCCTGCCCCCCTCCCCAGTCAGCAGCAAATTCCTGAGCTTCTATTTGTTGCCAGTCCATCCATGCTCTCTCCTACACTGTTGGATATAGCAACGTCCCGGATACAGCCACAGTCCCCTAACACTGACCCCGGTAGGTGGTTAAAAGAAGCATATGTTTACAGGCTCATACCCTTTCAAAGTTAGTTGCTGTTACATAAGTAAAGCATGGAACGTGATTAGATTCAGTAAACACCTAAAAATAAGACATACCCTAAAATGGGCCAGTGTGCCGAAAGGTCCAAAGGTGTAAGCAATGTAAACAAGCAATTATGAAATGTCAAAACCTGTTGCACAGGGAGTGCAATGATAGGAATTGTTGTGCTATCCATTTGGTCACCCTGGGTTAGACAGCTGCTGTGTCAGAGGTAGTAAAAAAGGACATAGGGTGCAGTGTTACCAGTACCTGACCCGTCAGAATCCCCGTCTGTCTCCTGCAGAGAATGATGGAAAGCCGGTTAGTAGGCAGAATGACTGTCATGTTCTGTTGACAAACCCTGTTATTCCAGCATTGAGCAATATCCAGCGCCAGGTAAACACAGTAAAATGTACGCTGTTAAAATGACTTTCGATTTCACAACCTGTGGAATCACCAGTGCAAATGACATTCCGTCCCACAATAGAGCTCTTTATTTCACTTTCATCGGTATTTGATTTTGATTTTGATCACGACTCCTTGCCAACTTTAGACGAAACTCTCTGTGGTTTGTAATACCTTGGGCTGTGTCCTGGAATCGTCTCCCTTCTAAGGGGAGATTATATACAGGTGGGTTGATATGTAAAAAGGACTTTTGATGAATTTTTATTCCCAGCGAATGAGGAAGCTGGCTGGGATGGGGTCATTATGAATCAACAATCATCTAGGTTTTACCTTTGTTATTACAAATGCTGAATAAGGGAAGTATTGTGTTCTGAACAGTATGTCTGCCATCCAGTTTGCAGGCCCTGCATCTCAGTTCAAAGAGTGAAGCACTTCTTTCTATTTTTAGCATAATTACATTTTGAAAGGTCCCCTAACAGCCAGACCCTTTTGTAGTTAAGAACAGTGGTAGGGTTTCTGTTTAAAGTTCCTGGAGCTCAACAAGCAATGTTTCATTATGCTGAAAATACAAAGGTTGTGGGTTTAAATCCCTGTAAGCATATATAAATAGCAACATTTCCCTCTGGTGTAAGTTGAATTGCATAAAAGCATCAGAGAAAATGATTAATTGTCGAGATGTTGTCGATTTAATCGATGTTCATTGAATCCAGCACAAATAGGAAAGATGGCAGTTAGACATTTATCTGTAATTGTAAGGCTACCAGTTCAGGTCAATATTTAGCTTAAATAGTTTTAAGAAAAAGTATTTAACTGGTTATGGGTAATATTTGTATGTTTCTTTAGATAAAGGCATGATAGATAACTCAGTGTAAGCCGCAAACATAGACAGGGATTTCCTCAGATTATTTAGCATTTTATTTAAAACCTGAATCTTGAAACTGATGATGCACTTGGCTTTGTGTGACAATATGCACTTGTTGGGCTCTGCTGTCTAAACGTTCTTGTTGGACTTGGTCACTGGGGCGCATTTGAATTGTTCCTTACTTTACTGATGTGGATTTCTAATAATGAGGCTTCAAACCCATGCTGTGAGTTAAAGTACAACCAGGCAGGTTGTACTATAGTCTCATATTGAGCATATCAAGGGTCCAGCAGCCCTGTTGTTCTCAGATTCCGTGTAAGAAACCGCTGCTCTAACCCACTGCCCTAGCAACCCATGGCAACCCACGCCTCGCGTTTGGCCTCAGGTGCTTCCACACCGGAGCGGTGAGAGACCGCCAAAGTAAACACCGGCTCGCAGGGCAAGCCGTCCTCGCACGAACCCATTGTGAAATCTAAAAATATCGCGGGCTGGGAAAGGTCAGCCTCGTCGCCAGCGCTCTCAGTGGGTCCAGCCGGCTTTCTCGGAGGAGACTAATTTGGCGCGTGAATCAGATGTCCCTCGCGCGACGGCAACGTGCAGCGCCGCGAGAATCAGATGTCCGTCGCGCGACGGCAACGTGCAGCGCCGCGAGAATCAAATGTCCGTCGCGCGACGGGAACGTGCAGCGCCGCGAGCTGACAGCTCGCTCAGGTGATCCATTGTGCAATTATGGAAGCGAAAATATTTGGCCGTATTTTTAGCCGTATTATGGGACATGTTTATTTTTTTTAGTTGAATGAGTTGCTTAACTCGGATGAATAGAGCTGTTTCGCCCGTAGGCTGTGTTGAGTGTGCTCTTGTGCCGCGTAGCATCTGTGAGCATGTTCGAACGAACACACGTGGCAAGCGACCTTCCCCTGCCCCCAGTCCCATCAGCGTCACTTCACATGCATGGAGGGGGTGCCTGACAGAGCTGCTGGGGTTCACTGCTGCCTGCGGTTTTGTGAGTCTACATTCACTTCAGACAGACTCGCTTGTTATTGCAAAGTAAATCACTAGTCATTAGACGGTCGTGCTTAAATGTCATGCTTACCAACAGTCAACAATACGTAAGCATCAGATGTTTAAACGTTTAATAATTTATTATTTAAAAGTCCTTAAATTGTAAGGCGAATTGTAATGTCTTGGCATAAATTCCAGTGAAATCTTTATACAGAAACAATAACGGAAATTGACAGTAGGGGGCAGTGTGTGTATTCCAACTGTACGGTATTTTGGCGTCACACAGAATCCAGTGTCTCCTGTTTTCCCCGAAGCCTCCCCTCCGCCCCACAACAATAATGAGGTAATCTATTGCTCACCATCCCCCTCAGTCCAAACTGCCACCCCCAGCAGTCACTGGATCTCAGCAAAAGGATGCAGTTGTTTATGACATTTAACGCCCCGTAACAGGCAGTGCATTCTTGTCAATGACATTTTGTTTTTTTTAGGCTGATCTTAAAATTTACTGTAAACTTCCTAATGATCCCTTAAATGGTCCCAAAGACATGAGTTCTAAAGGTGGATATAACATGTAAATGCGTCATAATAGTTTGCGCAAACATTAACATTTGCAAGCACGCATTACAAGCGATTGCATACTTCCTCTGAAAAGGAGCCAGGTAGTTTGAGGATAAACCCGGGAAAAGGAGGGGGAAAACCTTGTCTGGAAATGTATCAGTTTACTGCGATTATCGTGTGCTGGCCACATTCACAAGCAGTAGATTTCCCAGATTTCCTCAGGCATATCGCCAGTGAACTGTAATCGGCTGTTTCGAGTTATGATTTGTGATGAACTTGCTCCAGTGGCGAATTGTGTTTGGTCAACTGTGGTTCGGTACTCTTTCAAGTTTACTGCAGTTCTACTTTTTAAATATTTTATAATATTAATAACAATAATAATAATAAGACTGCATTTTCAACAAGTTTAAAAATACTGTTTTTGTTTTATTTATTTTACTTTTGTATTTTATTTTGAGAAAACGACAGAATTTGATTAATAAATATTAATCTAGAGTCTAGACTGGAAGCTTTCAATCAGGCAGTTTCAAAGAAAGCTGAAAAACGTGACACATGCCACAAACAAAAGTATATTTCAAGGAAAAAATGATCAATTCGCATTGGCCGTTTTATAAAAGATTAGTATTGTAATACTTTGTTTACTAACACGGTGATATTGTCACTCTGGCTAGTGTTTTTTAGCAAACAAAGAAGACAAAGTTAGAGAAAGATGGTGTACTGTAGAGGGAAGGGTCACTGAACCACTAACAATGACACAAATGGAAGAGATCAAAAATGTTGGGGAAAAAAAACACACAGAGAAGCTAAAGGTTTATCGCCGCCCCCCACATTGGAGGGATCCTGGTAATAGCTACAGACATTTTTGGGAGACTCAGCAGGGAAATACTGTTTCTTTGTAACTCTTCTAAAAGACAAAACCTGTGCATTTTAGTATAATTGCTAAATTCTTAAAAAGGTAACCTTTTCTCCCTATAAAGTGATCTGGTCTTTTCAATGTGTCACTCTATTGCAACTAATTAATGCTTTTATTAGTAGGATTAAGGGTGTGTACATTCAGAGTAGCAACTAATCGCAACAAGTAGAAGCTCTTTGCCTTTCACTAATCTATTTTCCTTTTGAGATACTGTGATATAGGGCTCCAGGTAAGGGCACATAGACGGCAAAGCTTGCCAGTCTTCAGCTGGGGATGTGCAGTAACATTTTTATGAAATGCAATTTCATTAAAAACCATGCAGCAATTCTTCATAAATATGAAGAGATACACAAATATTCTTATTAAATGATTTGTAGTATATATGCACCCTAAACAATTTGCTCACTAAATAATTGTCTAATTTCATCTTTTATATTTATTTATATGTATAAGCATGTATATTAATATGAAAAAATGAATTGCATATGAAAGCCGTAAACAAACTCTACATACAGAGCTGTTTCTTCAGTAGGACGGATCCTTTAATGCAGGTTGCTGCTTTATCTGCTTATTTGCTGATGAGGTTCGGGGAGTTAAACTGTTTTCAAGAAGAACCATCTGGGCAGCAGCTTGATGCTGACTTGGTGGAGATAGCCCAACCATATGGCTGAAACCTCAAGATCAATGGTCCCCGCGCCTGTGCTTTTCTTCCTGAAAGGTCTTTAATAATAATAACAATAATAATAACAATAATAATGCATTTTTATCAGTGAGACGAGAATAGCTTTGTGTATGAAACAAGATCCGTGCATGGAAATAGCTGTTTCTGTGTCTACTTTTTATTGTAATAGGGTCTTTAACCACGGTGCAATGAAAAAAAATCACACAAAGACTTACAGATATGGATGATTCCCAGGCTCCAGCCTGGCAACAAAATAATCCTTTCTCATAAAATGCAAAGGGGGGGGAGGGGGGTGTTGGATTTGTGACTTTTAAGCTGGAGAAGGAGAAATGCAGCCACTCTGCGATGGAGCGCTCATGCGGCGAGACCGGCCGGCCGCTAACAGGCCCGCTCCTTGTGCTGGGGATTTTCCATCGGCGTCGGTGTTGATCATGGAGTAGAAGCAAGGCAAACAGAGGCTTCGGCCGGCCAGGCCAAAGCCGGGAGAATTCAGCTGTCTCAACATCCCTCTGTGTTCTTCGAGGAAAAAGTATAGCCTGCGACTGAATAAACAATGGACTTTGTTTTTGGAAAATTCTTGGCGTCTGAAACCTTTTGAGTCTTGATTCTCTTTGGTTCCATCAGTAGGTCTTTCCACATTAATCTTAAACGTTCCTCATAAAGGTAACTTTGTAAAATACGCTGTATGAAAGTATATAGCTGTAGTTATTAAAAGTCAGTTCCCTTCGATTATACCTGAAATCAGCACATGTACAGTATATGACCGCAACTAATGTCAGTGCTTATTACCATTAACACTTGCTGCAAATACCACAAAGTTCATAGAAGGGCTTTTAATAGATCAAAGGTCACTTCCAGTCATGTGACCATCTGCTAGAAATGCTGGAGTTACAAAAACTACAAAAAAAACTAGTTCCAATGAGAACCAAGCCCTGGAAATACAATAAATAGTTCTTCCTCTCTTTTTTGCTGTTTCAGTGTCTTGCCAATATCAGGAGAGGCAATCTCTTATTCGGGTCTAGAGCTCTGTGATTGTTCATTTCTGTCGTTAACTCTGATTACTTTCTTACTCCTTATTTTATACTTTTCCTTGAATAGATTTCTTTTTGTCTTGGTGTAAGCATGCATGTAAAGGCTTAAAACACAAACCCAGTTGAAGATAAAGCGATGGGAATTCCTGTCAGTCTGATTTATAATGGGACAGACTTATGGTCTGTCCTCATACGGACCTCAGTGTACTCTCTGCTTAGCTCTTTGGGGTTTACCAGAATAGGATTGAGACTTATTGGTTTCTGTATTTTTTTTTTTGATTACTTCATGCATCCCTCTTGCATCTTGCATAAGCGCTTACCCCAATAGCAGGTCATGGTGTGTGCCTGGATCCCATCGAAGAAGGCACCCTAAATTGTATGCCTTTCTGTCGCAGGATGCACGCTCACACATTTAGGAACACTAATTTACACATAATCAGTTATTTTGGGCTGTGGAAGGAAACTGGAGTAACCAAAGGAAATCTCTATACACATGGGAAGAGCACACATCCCCACACACAGAGCCGGCAGCAAGATTTGAACCACCAGTCTTGGCAGTATGAGGATAAAATGATCTTCGATTTAGCCATTAGGCTGCTGGATGGAGACACAAGCTGTATGTAGTGATATCAGTGTGCTGAATATTCACCAATCTTACTACAATGCTACAATGTAGATACCCTGATAAGAAATGTAGATATTTTTTCACACTTTGTTAACAATGCATTCAGCTGATGGGTTAACCAGAAAATTCTCTATACATTAAATTGAAATGTGTTCGGGGTTATTCGTCTGGAACTTCCTTTACAATTATTTTACTCCAACTGCAGGAAACAGAGATTGTTGTATTTTTTAAATTATGTTCTCTTGTCCCCCAGTAAAATTTGGTATGTTTCAGTCCCTTGAGTGTTATTTCAAACCTAATATAGATAAATTGATGGCACATTTTCTCAGAAGCGATATCCCAAAATCCATCCATGCATGCAAACATTTTATTCTGCATTGCAAGCATAATGCAAACCTGTGCTGTGAACTGGAATCATGGAAGGCATGTTTGTATGCTTTATTAATGTCATCAAGCCAAAATGTAATCATTTATCTGGAGGATATGAAGAATACTATAGACATTGTAAATGCAATTTAAATTTTTTTTGAGGAGCCGCTTCCAGTTGCTTGTCTAAGAATACTTTGACCTTAGTCAACTGAGAGGGAAGGACATGTTGGATAAAATATGGAGGTTAAAACAATACACTAGAATGAATGAAAATAAAATCCAGGTGCTGTTAACCTTGGTTCTTTCAATCGACAAAACTTTGTGTTCTGTGGGCTGCTTGAATGTGGGAATGGAGGTCTCTGAGCGAGACGACTAAAGATCGCGTACAATGGAAATTTCCTCTGCCCTCCGCCTCAGGCTGCGTGTGTCAGATACGTTTAATGTTCGTCATACAGATGGCAATAAAGCAGGTTTACCCAGTGCAATCAGTCAGTACTGGCTGTAAAAGATTTTAAAAAGTTTACACTTTGGCAGCACAGCAAAAATGCAAGGTGAATTTAACCTTGTGTCTATGTGTGGATCGTGCTTTAGAGACTGAGCTGTTTTACAGAGAAATATTTTACCTAGAAATCAAAAAGCTTAGCTAATTCAGTTAAATAGGACAGCATATTTTAAGCATTTGTTATTAAATTTCACTCATGATTCCAAAAAGTCCTACATGTTGGCCTGTGTGTGTTTGTTCATGTGAACATTGTAGTACTAATTCTAAACAAACATTACATTATCTTAATGGGAAACTCTTAAAAGATTCTTGTGTGTACATTGGATTTTTCGTCTTGGACACTGTGAACTTTTCTGGTAATAAAGGTGTTCAAAGACTTCCCAGAAATTACTTTTTTTTTTCTTTTAAATCCCCAGCGCTGGAAGAATGATCCAAATTTACTCATGTTTACTATAAAGAATATGCAGATGTTTTCTAAATTAACGACACAGTTAACTTTAATTCATATCGAGGTCCCATGCAATGGAGTTTGTGTGAGTCTTTTCCAAGTGCAGGAGTTAAACTTTAGCTGTGGAGGATGATATGTTATGTTATATAACCTTTCCTTTGTTGTGTAGGGTGGTACCTCATTTAACTGACCATTGTAAGACTAAAATTGGTCTCGTATAGCATTTGCAGCTTACAGTATCTGCAGTACATCTGCAGTTAAAAATTACTGCATGTTCCATCCCTTTCATACATCAGTCCCCTGTATTTATTTATTTGAGGACTTCTTATCTAGATGGTCACAAACCGAAGAGTCTTAAAACACAAGGGACAGTATGATCGCTCTTCTCTTTTAGTCGTTTTGTCTTGTTTTGTTTGCTTAAACGAATTAGCCTTCTAGATAGAGTATGGCATATAAACACATGTTGGGACATGATGCTCAAATGAACATTGCTGGTGACAGTGAACATTGGATTCGTGCATTGAATTTCTATGTTTATGACTCTGTACTAGATAAGAGATGGGTTGATGGATGGATGTATTTATGTATTGTGGAGCACTAAGCTACTCTGAAAGATAAAACTGGTCTAGATATACATGTGCTAGGTAATATGCAACTCTGTGTTTAATGCTAAAGTTATAATGAGTTGAAACAGCTAATTCCTGCACCACCACAATCTATATTCACTCAAGGCTTATGTTTAATTTTAAATATAGAATACAAATAAGAAGGTCATACAGTACAAGATGAGGGGATTTGAAGCCTAAGTAAGACACAAACAGTTATGCCTGTCAAGAGAAGCCAGTATTTCTCCAGATATTTCTCTAGAGTCTGCTGTACCAGGAGTTCTGGAGTCACGGCATACATCATGAAACCATTCCGAGGTGGAAAGTGATGATCTGGGAGAAGAAGAAAAGTGGAAAAATGAGTCAGGGATTAGCAGAGCTGGTGAAAAGGACCACAAACCCTACAGAAAACGCCGCCAGCCCTACACAGAAACAGTCATTTTTCTTATTTACATTGGCGGCCAGTTTCATGTATTGGTTAAAGTAATCTATGAATCCATCCATCTTCCGAAAGCTTATCTGGTACAGGGACATGGAGAAGGTCTGGAGCCAGTCTCTAGAAGAATAGGGCACAGGGCAGGGGTACACCCTGGACAGGATGCCAGTTCACTGTGAAACACTTCCCCATATTATTTATTCCAAGGCAGAAAAAGTTGCCTGTTCATTAACTGGCTAACGATGATATATTAGCAGGCCTGACGTCAGAAGGCCCTCTTGTGGGAACCTTTGGCTAGCAGTGCTGGCCTGGCTTGCACCCAGATTTTACTTATTGTGAGAACATGGAGAGGGGAAGTCCTAGAGCACACTTCCAGTGCGAGCTGCCTGGGGGCAGGCGGGGGGGGGCGTCCGCTTCCCCTCTCAGGCGTCTCATCTGCATCCAGGCCCCCAATCCCGCTGCCCATGAGAAATGGATAATAGCCCTTGCTGTGTGTAAGTTGACAAGCACAGCCGTCTAGAACATTTGGGATCACAGTTGCATGATACTTTATATTTCCATTCAATGCCAGTGAAACATTTTAGCTACTTTTCTGTTATCCTGCCCGCGGTTATGAAGAACTGGAACTACTGATTAAATACTGTTATATTTCAATGATGTTATCAAATCCAAAGGAGCTTTTTATTTTAGGATTTTTAACAATACATATTGATATATCTGTGATATCCTTGGCTTGTTGGGTTGCAAGATTGCCGCTTGTCTCTCCACCATATGGCACGTTTGTGGAATTTATTTTTTACATTCTGTGCAAACAGTAGAACCTGGTTGTTCTCCTCTGGAATCTCGGGGTGTGTGGATCGGCCACCTTGTCATGGAAGAGCCCTGTGTCCAGCCATCGGAGCGGCTGGATGACGACTCGACATTAAGCCCCATGGGGGAGCTTGTGATTCAGCGCCTGTTCTTCGGATAGTGGGGGTAGGGAATGGGAACCAAACCATTCCTCCTTCTACCAGTCTGGGCCTCTAGAGAAGTGACTCGCTCTCCTCTTCCACTGATGTCATATCCAGAGGAAAACGGATATTGAGTGAGGGAGAGGGAGGAGAAACAGAGGAGCAGCGTTTTGGGCTTAGCTACCTCCAATCTAGCCTCCCCAGAGGCAGATAGAGTGACACGGCAGGAGCCCCAGGCTCCATCAGGTGCATGACGTCTGTGGGTGTGCATTCCTTACCACCATGGTCCCGAGGCTGAGTTATAAGGACAGCCAGGTTTGAGTGACCTGTTTGGGGTGACACACTAGGCATGTGGCTTGCAATCCCCGAGCCACAGGAGGCAGGGACTCTGTTTCCCCCCCCTCTTTATACACTCCAAAACAAAGCGGTTCAGCAAATAGATGTTTCTAGTGTGTAGTGTGTTTTCCCTGTGACTTTCACGCACCGCATTCTGCCCTGTGCCTCATGGGTGCATTGTGACCCAGTACTGGATAAGCTTTTATAAGATATGAATAGAGAATTACTTAAGTTTTCCAACAGGATTTTACTTCACAGCAGCTTGCATACAGTATATGTCAGTGTTTTGTATCCATACACCTGGCAATGACTGAAGCCTTGTGCTTAACTCACTGCCCACTTGTCTACAGACAGGCAGTGACAAGATGAAAGGGAAAGAGCTTAACACTCACTCAGTCACTCAGACTGCAGTCATCCCTGCCAGGATTTAAAAATCTCTACTGGAAATTGGTGGGACTCTGAGTACATAATAACGCAATATGGTCTTCTGAAAGGCATTGTTTTGAGAGGTGTAACGAACCTGCTTTTAAATAGATTTGGAGAATGTATTAATAGTTCATGAATGATGTCAGGCAACGGTTAGTATCACACAGGTGTCTTCAGTTGCTCGTTGTGACAGTCATTCAGTCAAACAAACAATAAAGACACTGAATGCAGGGGAAAGTGAGTCACACGCTAAACTGAACACAAAAAGTCCCAGATAGCTACTAATGGGAAAAATGAAAGATCACGTCGTCTTCAAAGTGGTTGCTTGAATACTGCAGAGACGGTGGTGCTTGGGTGGGCTCTACTGCTGCTTTGTGGTTTAGTGGGTTAGGACACTATACCCCTGATCAGAAGGTCGGTGGGTCAAATCACAAAGTTGGCAGAGTGGTTTCACAGTGGGGCCCTTGAGCAAGACCTTAAATCCCCAATTGGCCCAGGGACTGTCTGACACTGCTTTCTCAATCGCTTTGGATGAAAGCATATGCTAAATAAATAAGTTGTCATTTTACATTATTTGGGAAAAAGCCAGTATTTCATGATCAAAGTAGTTGGATCTGAGTGTATGTGGAAAAGGGTGGTGTGGACTGTGGGTGGTGCTGTGGTCTTATACCACCAAGGTGGGTGCTTCAGATCATACCCCAGCGCTGTGTTTACCTGGAGACTGAATACTTCCCCTGTTTCCTCCAGGTACTCCAGAATCCTTCTGCAGTCCACAGAGGCGTAGTTAGGTCTCTACATTTCCTGTAGTATGTGAGTTGTGCCCTGTGCTTCCTGGAACAGACTCAGTGTGACCCTTTACTGGATACGCGCTTGTGGAATAATGGTGGAGGTGTAGAAAAAAGCTGCAGTTACCACAGACGGGTCAGATCTGAGTGCACAGGAGAAGCTCGGCCTGCAGATCACTGCTGGAGCAGCCACAGGAAATGCGCAGCATTGTTTGTGTATATACGCACGGAACCATGTGTTTATGTGAACCATACTCACCCCCCGAGGCAAGCCGGCATGCGGCTGTTTTGTGGGGGGGCTGCAGGGGGTCCCGCACGCTGTCCCGTTGCCCAACTTTCCCCCGTCACCCCCGCTGAGTGCAGAATGACTGCCGTGCGCCTCTGCACTCGTTGCCTCTGACTTTGTGCCAAGACAAACACGACCCGGACAGGAAAAGCGGGTGGGGGGGGGGGGGGGGGAGCACCCGTGTGCCGTGTGCTATTACGCAGCACCCATTTGGCCCTGCGGGCGGTGCCGCACCAATCGTACCCGTAGGAGCAGCTCTCTTCCCAGAAGTCTTTCCGTTACCAGCAATAGTGTCATGCTGCAGTGTGTAGGTTCATCTGAGGAGACTCCATTTTAACCTGTCGCCCACGGCGATCTGCATTTTAATACTCTGCTACTTTAATCAGATTAAGCAACTTTTTGTACAGTTTTCACATTCGATGGTTCTCGGTCACGCTGAACTTGCCTTCGATTAACTTTAATGCTTATTTAATATTCATTTGTATTGATCAAGCATTAATTTTTATTCAATGTTATTTATGTATTTATTTATTTGGTGCTGCCCA
>JAODLD010000124.1:28925826-28943624 GCA_026781065.1 Mormyrops boulengeri
TTAATATTCATTTGTATTGATCAAGCATTAATTTTTATTCAATGTTATTTATGTATTTATTTATTTGGTGCTGCCCAGTCAGTGTCTGCTCCTGCTTAGCATGTAGTCGGCATTTTACTCAGAATGTCCTGTTTTCTGTCTCACGTTTCATGCTTCTAAATGGTGTGTTTGTTGTTTTCATGATTGTGTCCATCCACCTTGCCACAGGTCGTCCTTCTCTTTCTCTTACCTCAAGTATTATAGTTTCCAGTAAACTGTGTTTCTAATAAGGCATCACACATAAATTTGTATTTTCTTGCCTGAAATATCACTTTGACAGGTGAACTTACTGTACCTGCAGGCTGTAGAGTCCTGTCAGATTAAGCTCTCTGAGCCCCTCACGAAGGCCAGTTACCCAGTTTGCTCCTGTGTAGGTCAGGGCATCTAGTGACCTTAACGGATCTGTAGCTCCAAAGGGACATTTCCATCGTCCCAGAGGCCATTATCATTTCTGTCCCAACAGAAAGTAACATATCTTGTCAGTTAGGTCACAAAACTCTCAGTATTTTGTGGTTCCAGACATAGTTCTGTAGCCAGTATCCTTATACCTGATCCAAAAAGGACATTACCAGAGTGCTAACATTAACCTACATGGTGCCAGCGTGGCAGACTGTAATCTGAAGTGAAACCTTGTGAGCAGAATGTTCAGGAGAGCTGGGCCAGCCTGTCAGTCTGCGGTATACTGTGTCAGAGCTGCTCTGAACCTGCCTTCGTCTCATTTAGCCTCAAATCCTTTTTTAAAGTATACAAAGTCTTGGTATTCTTAATTTTCCTTTGCAGGCCTGGTTTTGCCCTTTGGGAAGACAGTCATCTGCCATGAAAAAATATCAATGTTTGTGCTGAAAAGAACAGATTTGTCAGCAGGCTTCAAAGCTTCCAAATGAAGGTGCCATGGTCAACTGAGACAGGAATGGGGAATTTAAGGAAAGCCGTCTCTGTAACAGAGCAGCGGCACGTTAGCTATTCTCATCTAGAGTTTTCCCAACCGAAGCTGGTAAGAGAGACGGGAGAATGGTTAACCTGAGCCTGACTGTTTGTTTATTTCGAAACCGAAAATTGACAGCAACACGGCACCTTCGTTCAACATATTCCTCGCCACAGACGAGCATCACAGTAGGCAATGCAGATTCCCTGCAGATAGGCTGGAGTATGTCAGTCAAATCCATTGTGGGCAGGTTTAATTCTAGATAAGGTAAATAATAGTATCATAATAAAGTTGAGGTGTAATCAAATTAGACTTGAGAGAGCTTCTATAATGCTTTTTAGGGCAGCATTTACTACAGGCAGCAATAATAAAGCAAATATGCAGAATCCTAATGCAAGAGAATGTTTGCATCTAACAGTGAAAGCATTTTTACACTCGCCTTCAAATTAGGTGACTTTTTCTGGCCAGTGAGGAGTCACAGATGATGGTCCCATTGCTGCCCAGCCAAAGCTGTTTTTCTCTTTCGGCAGAGCCTCAGAAGTTTGACGGAAAAGAGGGACACAAACACAGGAAGATTGTATTGCGGGGCCGTGTTTGGAAAGTCTAGAGATCGGTCTTCTCGTAGAGGATGAGGATTTTTAAGAAAGTCACGGGGGAGGAAAGAGGCACAAAGTGGTACTTCCTGGGAAGAGCGGATTTATTTTTAGGGGCTTGTTTTTTTACCTCTTATGTGCCAATGGGGAAAGTCACAGTCACTTTGGTGCTGTGCACATTTCTGGGCTGTATTCATTGCTCGTTTTATTTCAGACATGTCTTAGAGACCACAGATATGAGATTACCTTAGCTGTAGCTATTCTTTGGAAATTCCACAGAAGATATTTATATACCTTCATGCGCATCCATCCATCCATCCATCCATCTTTTAAATGTTCATCCTTAGGGTTGCAAAGTGTACTTCATTATTATTATTATTATTATTATTATTATTATTATTATTATTATTATTATTATTGTGACATGGTGGGTCGGGGTAGCCAGGGATGGTGCATATCCATCCCAGCCCTTTGTATGTGTGTGTGTGTAATAAATGTAATAATGTTTTTTTGACCATTTTTTAGGTCCCCACAAAGATCTGTGAATGCAATCAAAAAGTAAAAAATGCCAAATGTCTCGCATTTTGTTTGGTTACTTATGGTTACGGTTAGGGCTGGGTAGGGGTTAAGGGTGTCATGTTGGGATTAGAGTTTTCCTAATAGAAATGTATGGAGAGTCTGCACAAAGATATAATTACAAACCTCTGTGTGTGTGTGTGTGCGTATGTGTGTGTGTGTGTGTGTGTGTGTTAATGAGGGGGAGGGGGGGTTGGGGTTTGCATAGATCACATTTGGGGACCAAAATGTCCTCAAGGTATGGTAAAACCTGAAACTTCCTTCCTTTTGGTGACATTTTTCAGGTCCCCATTTAGATAATCCAAATTTTATAAAAATCTGTGAATTAAATCAAAAAAGTAAAAATGCTTGTATTTTGCTGTGTTATTTTGCTAAGGGGCAGCATGGTGGTACAGTCGTCATCGCTGCTACCTCACAGCAAAAAGGTCCTGGGTTCGGTCCCCAGGTCAAGCGTGGGGCCTTTCTGTGTGGAGTTCACATGTTTGCATGGGTTTCCGTCAGGGGCTCTGGTTTCCTCGCACGGTCCAAAAATTTGCACGATAGGTTAATTGGCAAGTCTAAATTGGCCCTGCAGTTGTGCATGGGTGTGCCCTGCAGTGTGTTGGCAACTGCCCAGGGTTGGTTCCTGCCTGTTTTTCCCAGGATGGCTCTGGTGACCTCAGTTGGGATTAAGCATTAATCTAAGGTTAGGGCTGGGTAGGGGTGTCATGACTGGGATTCAAATTTTTCCCATAGAAATGAATGAAAGGTCCCCATTTAGTTAGGTATGCCAACGTGTGTGTTTCTCCCCTGTGATGCACTGGCATCTCGCCCAGAGTGTCTCCCAGAGTGTCTCCCAGAGTGTCTCCCAGAGTGTCGCCCAGAGTGTCTCCCAGAGTGTCTCCCAGAGTGTCGCCCAGAGTGTCTCCCAGAGTGCACCTTTGCTGCTGAGGATCGCCTTCTGGGTAAGCAGGGGGAAGATTTAATTTATGTAGTACTTCAGAAAATCCCTTTTCTGAGATATATGAAGTACTAATATGTCATGTTGTCCTGTTTTCATATCTTAATATTTTAAATATTTGAGCATGTACTCTGCGAACTGTACATATTTTGCATATTTGCTGACTGGACAGGATGAATGAAAACGGGACAGTTAATTTTCCGCAGTAATAAATCCTGGCCAGTAGGGGGCAACATTGACCACAACCTTAATAGGCGTCAATCCAAACTTAGATTCTCTATGAAGACACCCTGTTCTGTATCTAATGTACCTACCAGGTCATCAAAAAAGATGCAGATCAATTGTACCTTGTTGACATACGAACGCCTTGTAGATAGAGGCACACTCTGCTGAAATAACCCATCCTTCCAGCAGGCAAAGACTAAGCCTTAGATGCACTGAGAGGTTGTCTTACTACATTAAATATGGTGCTGAGCAGAGCTTTGCTTCAGCCTTATCTGACAGAACCTCCTCAGTAGCTCACAGTTCTGTACAGCTTGGGACAGCTAAACTAGACATAGCTGGCAAAAGCTGTGTATCGATTTATCCATTGATGTGCTGAGATGCTTTACTGTTTACTTAGATGCGTGTTCTTTGCTTTCGGCCTGAGGAACCCATAGACTCAGATCAGAAATCCAGCACACCGCCCGTCTGACTTAATTACGCAAGTCGGTGATGGTATATTATGTTATGAACCTTGCAATGAAAACATGCATTTCTGCTAAGCAATTTCTAAGACTGAGTTCCCACTGTCCCTCAGTCATGTCTGTTCCCACATCAGTCCACTAGCATTTTTTCTCTTTTCCAAGTGCAGCCGCATGCAGGGCCAGGTGACAATGGTTCAGCTCCCAAAGTGTGAATAAGCTCACTTGTTTCTAGCATTGCAGTTGAGTCTATTTCTGTCTATTTTGTTTCCTGGTTGGTAATAGGATACTAGCCCGGGTTCCACTGAACCAGTATCAGAATGTATTCACTGATGAGACTTCTAAGCACTTATGTAAGTCGCTGTAGCTAAGGGCATCGGCCAAATACCGTAAATGTAAGGTTCTCTCTTTGTCTGGAAGACATTGTGTAGCTCCTGCTCCAATACTGCTTATACCTGTACCTGGACATTCACTGGAAGCTCAGCCTACCTGCTCTTATGTATAGGCGGCTCCTTGACAGCACATATGTTTGTAATGTGCTATTTGCCTAACTTGTATGACACTATGGAAACAAGCTTCTGCTAGATAAAGAAAATGCAATTGAAACTATGAACTTTGATTTTGCATACAGCAAAAGGCGGTGTTAAGCCGGGATCTTGGGTTACTTCCCTGAGCACTGAGACTGCAGCTTTCTGTAGGGTTTCTGTGAAGTGCACCTCTGCAGTGCACTCACTGCATGTACCTCCCTGCCGGGTCCCATCCTGCCCGAAAGCTCAGGCTCAGTATCAGCAGGTGGGCTCAAGCCACTGAGATCCTGCACCAGCTGCCTATCGCGCGATGAGCTGCTCACTGAAGATTTCGGCGCTGGGTGGCTCCGGGGCCTGCTTTGGGCAGAGGGTCACGAGCCGTGCCATTAAAGGGGCGGCTGTTCCTCTGGAAGCGCTCATGGTCAGCGGCACTCACTCCATCTGTCCTGCATATGGTGGGTACCAGGAGCAAAACAGAACCAGCCTTTAATTCCACATGAGTTCAAGCTACGCTTAAGTCATGCACGTCCAGGATACTGCAATTGATGGATTTGGTGCTTTTAGATGTAAAAGTCTCAAGGGGGCTATTTTGTTGTTCTTATACATTTGCTCTAGAACCAAAATGACCTGTTTTCATTCTTCTTTTTGTTTAAGACCGTCTCCACACAAATCAAGTGCCTGATCCTTCTCCCCACCCATTTGCCACTCAGTTCAGTTTGCGCTCCCACCCAAGAGAAGGTCACACACTGTATCATGGGGGAGGCAGTGACTCATTGGGTAGCTCTCCAGATCTGCGGGTTTGATCCCCGCCCCCCGCACCGAGCCCCCCCCCACAGAGATTGAGCCTCTAAATTACCCTTGGTGTGTCAGTAAATTTGTGCCCTATCATGGACTGGCTCCCATTACCTGCCAAGCGTTCTCCTCTTGGATGGAGTCCAGTTCTGCCCCAACTCAGTGTTGGGTAGGTGTTCATGGAAAAATGCATGGAGGAATATTTGACATGATGCATATTTTTTCGCATCCCTCCAACCTTTGGCAGATGCCATCCATTCTAACTGCATTTCCCTCTGTCCACAGGAGGAGGAACTGCATGTTACCATGGGAAGGAAAGCAGACCAGGTAGGATATGCTCTACTTAACATCCAGGTAGAAAAGTACAGAAAGGTGGAACCGCTAGCTCGTCTGGTTTGTACCTGTCTTGCACTGTTTGAGAAATCCGAGGGTTGCGTCAGCTGCCTCAGGCCAGCTTGAATTGTTAACGGCTGAAAGGGAAAAAAATAATTATGTGTTTGACATTGCTAACTACTCTGATTACATCAGCTTAGACGTCGACGTTTCTGACTGTGTTTGAGCATTGCGGCATTACGGAAAGCTTGAAAGAGCAGGAGTTCTACGGTGCTAAAAGCAGTTACTGAAATGGGTCCCCTCCCTGACCCCACCCAGTGAGCGCGGTGATGATGCAGCCAATGTCTGTAACTGCAACGAGCAGTGGCGTCGTATGTCAGAATACTGTGATTGGACGATAGCATGCGGTGCTTATCTGATAACGAGGGGTGTTTGGGGTCTTAGACAAAGACAGCAAATAACAGTGAAACTGTAATTAACATCAATGCCATGACCTTTGACCTTTATACAAAGAAAAAAGTGTGTTGTCTTTAATTTATTTCTATCATGAATGAATTTTCATGGTTAAACAGACATGTTTTTTTATTGTTTTTCCAAGCAATGCTGGATCCCAGTGAGCCTGTAGCATGGGGTGCCAGTCCATCACTGGGCACGCACACTCAAGCAGTAAGAGCAACTTAGAAATACTAGTTTGCCTGTTTGCCAGTCTGCGGCGGAAACTCCACAAGAACATGCACTGCACACGCCAAGAGTAGGGGATAAGAGTCAAACCTCCAGCCCTGGACATTCAGGATCTTTCGTATAAATTTATGTATCATATATGTTGTTGCTTGTTTTTTTTGTTGTTGTCTTTTGTTTGTCTGTCTTGTTGTTTGTCTATCGTAGGAATTCAAAAGCAGGACTATGAATGGTGGCCTGTGGTTTCCTGTAGTGCTTTTTCAGTAGAAATCCCATATTTCTCATTTCAAGAAAAAGAAAAAAGAAACCCGCAGTGGGGGTTATGTCTTTATTATTGTATTATTAATATGTGCTGCCAGGTACGTACTGGTTAAAGCCACCCCCTGTTGTGTACTTCATTGGTTCAGTTAAAGTGGGCAGTAGAAACAGATGTTTGTGCTAATGCTAATGCTAATATTTCTTAATACGCATATTTTCAGAGCCATGCTGACGTTCCTCCTACCACTTCACGACCAGTCACTTTTACTGGTCTACAGGTCACAATTTAAAAAGCTGACGTAAGGCAAAAAGGAACGAGCCTCATACTGACTTCTCATCATTGCAGCAACCCCTCAAGTCGCACATGGGACAATGTGGCTCTTTTTTCCTGCACGGCCGCCCTTTCGGGAGAACAGGAGTGCTGTGTGTATGCGTCTGCGTGTGGCCTTGTATTTGTGCGAGGGCGCCCAGGGCATCTGAGGGGAAAGCACTGCAGCGCACACTGACTCTCTCTGACAAAGAAAAAAAGCCCAGCCAAGGAAGAGAGTGTGATGCTGCTGAATCTGGAACTATCTAGTTCAGACCGGTAGCTGTTAGCGGAGGAGGGGTGGGGGGGCGTGTTGGGAAAGTCTTTCTAATGGCAGTTTTGGGGCCTTCGTCAGGAGGAAGGAGGTTCGACTCATACACCACATGGAGTCCCTCGCTGAATTTTTAGCGCATCCCTGCGTTTGTCGCATTATTTGTCAGCCTTTTCATCCTGAGGCTGAAAGGTCACTAGCTGGAATTTAAGCATGTAGCCAGGGTTGGCCTCATCTGACCTGTTTCTATAGCAGCTTCAAAGAGAACAATGCTGGATGGATTGATTTTGAATATAAAAAGAAGAAATTCTACATGTAAATTTGACAACATAAAAACGTGAGACACTGAAGTGGTGTATATAGGCTATTTATAATTTGTGAGGTTTGTGTGGGTTACTTTTCGATAAGCTGGTTTCATTTCATCGCTTTGAAATGGCACTTTTCCACTGCCACCAGGAACTGAGCCGTACCCGACCCGTACTGCGAAGAGACAGTTTTCCATTGCAAAGTCTGGGAGCCGTTCCTGAGCTATACCTATGTTCATATGTCCCTGCTTACTAGCAGGGCTGAAAGTGTGACCAAACCAAGCTTGGAAACACTATTTGTATAGCACATCCTCCAATCAGCATCTTTTGTTTTTTAAGGGGAGAATATCACAGTTATGTGCATTTTCTGGATAGTTCTGCAGAATGGTTTTGAAACAGTGCCATAATCCCCTCGTGGTAACTGGGTGGATAAGAGGTATCTTTTGCCGCTTTTCCACTGGCATACAAGAACCGGCCCGTAACCGAGCTATACCACGAAGAGAGACTAGTTGCATGACCACCATCTGAATGGTTGAAATGCATGGAGATACCTGTGATCTGCGAATGGATTATCTGAAGGAGAGAACATATATCCTATATATTATTCATTATTAGTAGTATCGCACATCACGATGTACTGGTGCATTCCCGGAACTAGGAACTTGAAAATTTCCAACCTCCTACTTAAAAAAGTACTATATAACAGCTGAACTGAATGGGTTCATAATGCAAATTTACTCATGCGAATGCTAATTCCACTAGCTTTTGACACTCGCATAACAGCGATTCGCACAGACCACATAATAAAAAAAGTAATAATAATAATAATTGTACATCATAAATCACGATGAATAGTAAATAAGTGTCTCCTCGGTTTTACGTCACTGTCCTCCGAACAGAGGTGGCAATTTCAGATACAGAAAGTAAGGATCCAGACTAGGATTTTGTTTCAACCAACCACTTGAATACTATTTGACTGTGACTGTTTACACTCAGCTGGTTGGTTGAAACAAAATCCTGGTCTGGATTTTTACTTTCTGGACCTGAAATTGCCACCTCTGCCTCCGAACCTTCTGCAGTGTAAAACTGAAGCAAGTTGGAACCGCCCTGTAGTCTCTCTTTGTGGTACGGCTCGGTTACGGGCCGGTTCCTGTATGCCAGTGGAAAAGCGGCAAAAGATACCTCTTTTCCACCCGGATTATGACACTGTTTCATAACCATGGTGCAGAACTATCCAGAAAATGCACATAACTCTGATCTCCTCCCCTTAAAAAACAAAAGATGCTGATTGGAGGATGAGCTGTACAAAGAGCGATTCCAAAGGAAATCCTTGAATTGTAATTAGGGAACATGCAATGGCTTATTTCATCCCTGGCGGTTGTTTTACAGTTTCCATAGAGAGCCTTGCTGGTTCCCTCACCAGTTTGTGTCCTCTGTTGTTTTTTTTTCTTGTTTAACAGCTCCCCACCCCCACTTGCTCTGCAACATTCCCTGCACCTCGCAGTCCTTAATGGCTGCTACATGGAAACGCCACATGATTTGCTGGGGCGGTATAACAGTTCTCAGGGGCAGTGACCACAGAGGTCGCCCATTGTATTTGCTGGGTGCCCTTGTTAGTGCCGGGCTGTCTGAGGCAGGCTTGTGTTTTTTTTCTGTCGCCGTGGGCTTGTTAAACACTGTTACAGATCGGGACAGCTGTGGCGTTGCTGTGCCTCTGATTAGGTGCTTCAGGTGTGATCTTTGCCTTCAACAAGATCTGTTACATCCTAAAATTACCATTTCTTCATGATTATTCTGACACTTCTTCCTCCTCCTTCTTCTGATTCTTCTTCTCCTTATTCTTCCTCTCTCACTTTTTCATCCTCTTGTCTCCTCCTTCTACTTCTTCTCCTTCTTTCTCCCCCTCCTTTTCCTTTACTCTCCTTCTTCTTTCTCCTCCTCCTTCTTTTTCTTCCCCATCCTTCCTCGTCCTATTTCTTCTGGTTTCTCCTCCTTCTTGTCCTACTTCCTCCTTCTACTTCTAATCCCCTCCTTTTTCTTTCCTACCCTTCCTTCTCCTCCTTCTTCATCCTACCTTTCCATCCATCCCACATCCTTCCTTCCTCCTCTGCCTTCTTCCTCCTTCCTCCACCTTTTTCTTCCTCCTCCTCCCCACCTTCTTTTACTTCCCCATCCTTCTTCCACATTCTTCCACCCCCTCCTTCTCCATCTTCTTCCTCCTCCCCACCTTCCTTTTCTTCCCCATCCTTCCTTCCTCCTCTGAATTCTTTTTCTTCCTCCTCCTTCTCCTTCATTTTCTTCCTTCTTCTCCCCTTTCTTCCCTGTCCTTCCTCCTCCTCCCTTCTCCTCTTCTTCCATCTTTTTCCTCTTCTCTCACCTTCTTTTTCTTTCCCCATCCTTCCCCCCCCTCCTCCATCTTCTTCCTCCTCCACCCACCATCCTTTTCTTTCGCTGTCCTTTAATTGTCTTCCTCCACCTCCTTACCTCCCCCCTTCTGCAGACCTGTCAGCCAAAGACACAGATTTCCCTACACTTTCAGACATGGCAGTGGGGCCTGCTTTGTCGCTCATCATCTAACACGTTGAAGCAGAAGTGAGGACCTGCTCTCCGTCCTGGTGAGATCTCAGATATTCTGCGTTCATCCATAAATGTGAAGACAGTCATAATAATGTTCCGGTCAGCAAACAGAGTGCCATGGTGTGCTCAGTCTGTATACATGTATGTGGGGAGCTTTCATGATCTTCCCCGCATTGCTCTGGGTTCCATCCACGATATACAAGACTACATCATTTACTGTAGGTGAATTGGAGGCTATTGATTGCATGTTGTGAGCATATATGCCCTGTGATAGACTTGCACCCCTTCAAGAACATACATCTGCCTTATTCCGTATGCTGGCTGTAATAAGCTTCCAGACGCACATTACTGTGTCCAAAATAAGTGGTTGATAGATGGATGAAAGGCAGAAGACCTTATGAGCGATTAACAGTCATGATGCTATTTAAAATCTAAAGCCATGTGTTGAATACCTGTAAATGTGAAGCATTCTGACCGACCTCGGCGCAGGCTTCCTGTCATGATGCATGGTGTTCCGTGCCCCGCTGGTTCTCAGGAAGCCTCGGATATTAATCTCCATAATTTGTCTTGAATGGGAGCCCGCAAAGTTCTTCAGCAGCAGGCTGTACCCGGCCCATTGCGTTTTCGGTTTCGCAGAAAAACACAAAAGTATCCGCGAGGTCCTAAAAGTTATATTTCACTGAAAACATCTGGACACTCATCCAGTGTCCTAAAGGTAATTTAACGTGTATTACGAATAATAAATGACTATATGAAAATATCAGCACTGAGGTGAAAATCATGAAGAACATGGTGAATATGGTTGAGATGCCTCTTGTACCCTAGAGTCCGTAGCACTGAAACCATTTACAGCAACATTTTGCAGCCTTAAAGCCAAAAAGAACAAGAGACAATGAGTTAAATACCTCATTCCAGTCTACCCACAAATACCGGCAGAGAAGACTCCAAGAGAGGACAGGTGATACCCAAACGTACCAAAGACTGGGGATAAGCAACATTTTTAGCATAGCTTGATCTTTTACAGATGGTTGGAAACCCACTGTGTTTATAGAATTGGATGTATAATTATCCCCCCCTTTTCCAAGGAAGAGGTGTTATGCAAGTATTTTAATGCATCTACAGTTAAAAATAGACAGATGCAGGCTTCCATCCATCGTCCTGGTCAGGGTAACGGGGGTCTGGAGCTTATCCCAGGCAGCAGCAGGGCACTGGGCAGGAGTTCACCCTGGATGGCATGTCAGTGAGACGTGGGCCAGAAAGCAAAAGAAGTATGCAAATATCCATAGCAGTTATAGGTAGAAAAACGGCATGTATGTGCATCAAAGAGTTCATCAGTGTATGTTTGTGTGGAGTGAGAACTGAAAGTGAACGTGTCAAAATGAAGCCGTCCGCATTTGAGTAGCGGAGAAGCCTTGTTCTCGCTTAGGATGCGAATCGTGTTTTCACAGCTTGAGTCTGCGAGGCTTGCTCTCCACTTGGCCAGGTCAGATGTTTTGTTTTTTTTTTCCACCAGGGAAATGCTACCCAGTATTACATTTCCCAGCATGCACCTGGCCCTAGCTTTCACACTTTTTCCCTTTTTTTTAAATTTTTTTGACCTTTTGGATTGTGTAATCCAGTTTAGGGTGGACCAGGATTTATGAAACAAAAAAAGAAAAAAACTGTAAGCTTTTTATTTGCTGTTTAACTTCTATTTTGACTTTCCTGCAGTAAAGGTACAGCCATTCAGACTTCTCAGATTTTGTGTTAGATCAGAGAGAGTGGGACCTTGCCTTCTGTGCTAGATATGCCGCACAAGATTAGAGATGTTTTTATCAATACACTTGTCTTCATCCCTACCACTTTCATGATAAGACAGATTAAGAAATGCAACCCATATAAAAATTTCTTGAGGCAACCCTCTTATGCAAGCGTTATGAAATGAGAATTGTGCATTTTCTAGTTTATGTCGACTTTGTTCCTCAGGTGAAGACATTGTGGCATGTGAACAAAGCATCATCAATTTTATGGTTGAGGAGTGCCTTCCGTGACTGTCGATTCATATGTAACCCAAGGCTATTGCTTTAGCACGGTTTGTTCCAAAACTCGACTCCCAAAACATATAATATTACGATATATTGTGGATTTTTTTTATGTAAAAGATTACTTATCACGTTTAATACCTCCTTTACTGAAATTTCCCACCATAAGCCTGATTACAGCCCATTACATAACCTCACCTGGCATATGCTGCCTACCAATAAAGATTAACACACATACAGTACTTTTATTCTGACAGCAAAGTATGCTTGCACAGCTACAGATGAAAATAAAAGTGACAAACAACAGCTGACTAACACAGTTAGTCAGGCTGGTTAATGTTTTACGCCATCTATGACATTATCTGTATATGACGATGAATGTCTTAAAGACTAAAAAGGAAAGACTTGTGAATCTGTACTGCAGTGCTGCATTTTATACGTGCTCTTCCCCCTGCCGCAGCCTGGCCTTCTGTCCAGGGTGTCCCCTGCTGAGTGTTCTTTGCTCCAGGAGCCCGGGTGACCTGTCAGGGGCAGATTAATGCACAGGTTGTCCTAGGGATTAAAGGGACAGTTAGCAACACCTGATGCTGGTGTCAGCCGAGTGTCACTGAGGGTTAATCTGCTCGTGGACCATGTACTTGATAAGGCATTGATGGATGGATGGCTTAATGGATGGATCGACGGATGGATGTCATAATGTGGTCATGTTTATAAGTTTGTTATGTCAGTGCAAAATTCAAATTGAAATAGTATTGTTCATAACAATGTGTTCCTAACAATCCTACTGCTGAGAATTTTAAATCTTTGTTTGCTACATCAAATTCATATTTTAGCAGGGTTATGTTTTGCTAAATGTGCTTATAAACTCAACTCTTCACTATTAAAACATGCAAATTAATGCAAATTATGATTTGTGAGAATTAGGCCCTTAACCAGCAGCTCCAGGTACACTGACTGACGCTGCTCTTCGATTCTCACCTGTATCGTGCTTTGGACAAAAAAAAAAGGCATCTGTTAACTATGATGTAATGTCCAAATATACATGGGGAGTTGTTTAATAAAAATCCACTTAAGCTCATGCTGAAATGAACAGACATTGTACGGTTTTATTTATAGCCCAATTTCAGTAGGGTTACTGCAATAATGCTGAAAAGAGGAGAAAGCCCGTCTGTCACATTGCGTAAGAGCACAGAAGGTTCCGGTGCGTGCTCACCCACCCCGTTTGACCGCCTGTTTAACCGTGCGAGATTATCCCCTTGGTGGGATTTCGATTATTTCCCTGGGAATGACTCAGTCTTCACTCTGAGGTGTGTAATTTGACGATTGAGCAGGAGGGAGTCAAACCCGGAGCGGTGAGTCAGAAAGGGGCCCAAAGAGGGGTGACTTCACTCGTAATGGCAGCGCGGGCATGGAGTAGGAGGGCCTGACTGGGGAGCGGGCAGCCGCCCAAGTGCTGCAGATCCCGGAGATTCCCTGGAGAAGTACGGCCTCTCCTATCTGTAGCCGTGGAATGGCTGGCGCGGCTCCAGCGCATGGATGTCATCGGGTGACTGGGGGTGGCGGCCACTCCCAGCCTCTTCCCCTTGGGTTAACGAGCGGGCACCGCAGTGATGTCGCTGCCCTTTTCATCTCCGTCAAGGTTTTCGCAGGAATCGGACACCATCGTGTCACGCTGAACGCGGCTTGGTCGCGGAATGGGGAGGGGCTTCTGCCCTTTCGCGAGATCTTTTACTAATCGGCAGCTGGCCCTATCTGGGGACCCAGGTGGTGTCCTCTCTCAGAGAAAGAGGTCCAAGGTCTGTGGCGACTCAGGGCTTCAGGGGGACGTAACCCAGAACAAACAATGCGCCACAGAAGAGAATGTTCCCTCACGTTCCCCAGGAAACTGCGCAAAGCAGGCAGAACACCGGTCTGTATCAACCTGTGTGGTTAAACACCTCCACTCTAACATCTGAGGAGCAGTTTGAGAAAATTAGGATGCAAGCAGGCCTCGGTTTCTCGACAGAGGAAGCAGGACCCCAGAAGGTGTTTAAGAAACAGAATAGTCCTATTTTAATGAAAGTATGTTGGATGTTTTGATATGTCGCTGTGAATGAGTGTCTGTGAATAAGTGTAAAATAATTCCTTCATTATATATATTTTTTTTTATTCTATTAATCCATAAGATGCTTTCATCAAAAGTGACATATATCCACCGTACTGCAAAAGTAAGCAAAAGTCATAGGCAGTCAAAAAAAATGTTTAAGGCTATTTATCTGGGTAGTAAGTTTATATTTTCTCAAAAAACACAGTTTAACATTAGAACATATGCAAATTAACAGTGACACATTAAAAAATAAACAAGAATTTCTCCTGGAAAAAGTTCCTGATATCTAGGTGAATGGCTACCGCTTCTGTTTCCAAATTTCTCCTCAGGGGCACCCCAGCCATTCCATGTATTTATTAAATTTCTCTGCCAGCTCAGTAAATTGATTAATTTAATGTGTTAAGTAACACAATGAAGTATTGATTAGCCAGTCACAGTGGGGTAGCGGTCCAGTCAAGAAACACATGGGTGTATTGGATGGTTGCTCCAAATACTGGGGTGACTTTGGGAGAGGTTTTGAAATGGCTAAGTTGACACACTTTGACAGACATAATTGCATAATTTTACACCAGCATGAAGATCATTTAATAATCATTTTCTATGACTACCTGACCTGTACAGGTGACATTCCAGTCACCAGAACTCGCCGAGCCACACCACCCCACGAACTTCATGAACTAGGAGGAAATGTACACTTTCATATTTCGCTTTATAAGGATCTCAAATGTGGAGTAATGAGCTAACTTGAGAAAGAATCAACTGAAGTAAACCACTTTTTGTTAGTTATAAATAAATACACACTTAAGTGTATGAATGTGTGCGTGAATTGAGCCAAAGTGCCAAGAAGGAAGGGCGGGGTGCAGCCATGACCCATGAATCACAGCTCAAAGCGTGGCCTGAAACGGCAAGGCGTGACGTGCTCCAGAACCCTGGCCCAATGGAAGAAGACAGGTGCATTCTGGGAAATCAAGTGTGAGGCACGTGCTGCCGCGGATGGTCCACATCTGTCACATTCCTCCTGAGGCAGGGTCAAGGGTACCTCGGGCCATTATGGCCTCACTCCTCCTGCCTCACCTCAGGGGTGCAGTTTAAGGAAACAGGCAACGGGTAGGACTTCAACAGAACTAGATAATAAGACCTTAAAGCACTCTTAATAATAGAGGTTACTATTAACAAAATAAACAGAAAATACATAATAAAATAAGCAGATGGGCTTTTGCAAGCGGATGCCTTCTGGGAGAATTCTTTTGTTTGTACGAATGTGGGAAAGGTTCAGGACAGGTTCAAAGGAATTCCCATCCAATACCCTCCAGCACCCCCTTCCCCCGAGCCGCAACCTAACATGACGCGTTCGTTGGCGTCAGTGATTCATGTATTCCAAAGAGAGGCACGGTTGGAGCCTGTCTGTGTAGCTTGGCATTTTACTGGAGAAGCTCAGCACTTTAGTGAGCATGGGCCCTCCCAGTGACCTTCACGTGTTGAGTACACCTGCTCAGCCGCTACTCTATCTGCCGCTCTTTGTTTGCTCTCTGACGTCGTCACTCCACCCTTTCTCTGCCCCCGTGCTCTGCCAGTAGGCCTTTGATCCTCTCTTGTGATATACACGGAAACTGACCTGAAGTCAGGAAAAAAGAAACCTGGCAGGACTGGCGTAATTATCTCCGGAATATAAGTCAGTATTGTGAAGTTGTCAGTTTCAGCGCCCAGCTGTTCTATGTCAGTTGCAGTCATGTGGCTCTTTCAGGCGTACTCCAGACTCACCTTGAGTCTTAAGCACTGGTAAAGTCTGGCCGCTTTGCTATCCCAAGCACAGACAGGTACCGGCAGGTTGTCCTCAGATTCGCCAGCTAAAAAGATACTTTTATTATACAAAAGGGAAATGAACTCCAACTGTGGGGCAGGATGGGAGTTACCATACAGCAAGGTTACACCTTTGAGCCGGGTATCTTCAAACAGGCTTCTCTCAATTCTCCTATATCCACCCTGTTTGAGCAGGCCAGGCTCAGGAATGCACAGTGTCCCCAGAGTCCAGGCTCATGTTTTGGGCTTCAAGGGCAAACTATCAAGTACATCGCAAAGAAGTTTTTTTTTTGTTAGAAGTATGTTCAGTACTCGGTGATTATGTGCAAGGACTGTAAAACTGTATAACTGTAAAACCACAAAACTTCACTGACTATCCCTGATGGAAAATAAACATCATATAACAATAACATAGCAATTCAGGCTCTGAGTGTTATCAAGCACTTTGCGGTAAATTTAATATTTTCTTCAGTAGCAGGGGTTGGACTTTAAGATAATTATCTAAAAAGGTAAGAACAAGAGGCTGGCTGTTTGAACTGGGCAGCACCTCTCAGAGGAGACTGTTGTGAAGAGGAAGCATCCTGTGATGTAACAGAGCCACACTCCTGTCTCCACTGCATCCACTGCGTCTTATTTGCAGGTTATACATTTTTATGGTTCACAGACGTCTTTGACAATAATCTTCTTCTATCCAAATTGACATCCCTCCTCCAATTTCATTTTTTAAAATATTATTATTATTTATTTCTGTTATGCTCAGATTACTTTACCTTTAATTTTAAATCATGTGGACTCAAAGGGCAACATAAATCTGCATATGCCCAAGAGAAAAGACATAAATAATTCACTTAATTTATAATCTTCATTACAGAGGGCAACTTTTATGTGACTAAATTTAGGGTTTTAATTCAATTGTTTGTGTATTTATTATTTAAACAAATGGTTTATGACACATAGTGGAACGTGCAATTTTTTACAGCTTTTCAGATTAAAATTGTGAACTACTTTCCGGCAAGAAAAATGTAGTCCCACAAAAACACACTAGTTAGCTTAGAATGAAAACCAAAATTCTAAGAATAGCACTATGACACATATATGCCAGATATAAACAGGTACTTTGTACTGTTATTATAATTTTTTTTAATTATTTTAGGCAGGCCACAATACTAATTTTGATATTTTTACAATAATAATGTATTGTGCTACTTTCTAGCGAATTACCTTAAGGGTGTCCTGTTTATGTTTTTTGCTCCATAAACCCTGAGGTAACTGCAGAGGTAGGAAGACACAGCGGATTCAATTTAGGGTCATTTTAGAACAGGATAAATGATGTCACAGATTCACTTATAGACCTTCGGTAATTCCATATCCCCTTTATGTGAATTGAAATTCCGTTGTGGAAACAGTGGCTGCCCGTTGGCCGTGTAGGCGTTTAATTTGACATCGCTTAGCAGCAGAGGTGGCACGTGTGGTGGTGAGGAGCGGTCGGGGGAAGGGGAAGGGGAGGGCGGAGTCACCCAAGGCAGGTGCACCATGGGGGCAAACGAATGGCAGTGCAAGTGAACAAAACACGCCACTCCAGGGGGTGTGGTCCACGTCTGCCCATACATCACACGTCTCCCTGTTCCTCTGCTGGAGGCATGGCCTGGCTTCGGAATCCCCCCCTCCCTCACCACACGCATAAGCCGTCCCCAGACTGTACTCCACCCCACCACATGTAAAACCTTTGAGGTGTACAAACTGTTTCCTATCCTTAGCACCATCTTCCCGATGTCTCCTTATATGGTAATACCTGCTGAAAAACAGCCTTTCTTAATTATTACATCTGTTAAATGCTGGAAAAGGTACATTTTTGCCTTTGAAAAAAATATTTTGCTTATTACTGTTTTGAATGTACTAAAAAAGCAGTAGTTTTAACTGGTGGGTTGCAACCCAAAAGTGGGGCACTAAGTGCGTGGTTAAAAAAAATTATTCTACTGCTACACCCCTTCCCCCTGGTCGGAAAATTAAACCCCCCCCCCCGGGGGGGGGGGGGGGGGGGGGGGGGGGGGGGGGGGGGGGGGGGGGGGGGGGGGGGGGGGGGGGGG
>JAODLD010000124.1:28943724-28956530 GCA_026781065.1 Mormyrops boulengeri
ACACACACACACTCAGTCAGCAAATTTTGCCAGCAGTATGATGAAACACATTTTATGAATTATATTTATATCTTTTTCTTTATTATTATAATTTTTTCCTTTCATTTTCCTTTCAGGTAACCAAATGACGTAATCTGTCTCGGTTTGGGTCGTGACTTAATGACCCAGGAAAAATGTGGGTCCTGTGGCAAAACCGGTTGAGAACCAGCCCTTTAAATTATTGCAATGCCTAGCCAACTAAAAATGAAAACTAACATAATGTTGTAGCTACTGATTACCTATGTCCTGTGGAAAAGTAAGGTTAAATAAAACTCGCGACTTTCCGCTAGAATGGTAGCTAACTGAATCTTGTTACAGCCGGCAATTAGCTAGTGCATGTACATAGTACATACTGATTAAATACTGCAAATGTAAAACAAACATGGGTATTAACATGCGTGGAAAAGGTGGCTCATCCCGTTAAAGGATACACAATGTAGTTTTCACAAATGTTTGTCCAGCAGGTCACCGTCTGTTGTAATGTGCTATTTGTCTGCTAAGTGAAATAAACATAGATGTAAATGTGTAGTGCCCTTGGTATAATTAGAAAAACAGACATGTAACATCTACTTTTGTGTTTCATGACTCCGCCACTCATCCTGTTGTCGAAAATGACCTTATGTTATTTGATATATTGTGAATTACGTTACTCGATATAGAAAACTGACAGGACTGAAAACTGAAGGTCTTTTATTTCCTTCTGTTTACCTTAGTTCATTACCCCTGCTTTAATTATGCGCTGCAATGTCTTGTGGATATTAACGGATTCCGCTGCTCAACCCAAAGTTGAGTTGAAGATGCGTCAAGTTGATGGGAAATCACTGAATGAATCCTACACTCGGCACAAGTTGGGATATAGTTACTACTGTTAGGATCCCTTCTGCCTGCACTGCTGCTTCTTGCCTCATTTCATGCTAGACAGTTACTTCCAACTCTCACATTTCACAGAACGGTGATGACATTACAGCAGTTCTTGTACACGTTGTACTTATGAGGTCAGAGACCATTTATATGTATTTAAGCACTATTAATAAGCACCATTTGAACGTGTTGACAGATGATAGTGTCTTGAATCAGTCAAGTCAATTTTATCTAATGTCAGGCTCTATGATTGAAGTAAGCTGGTTGTGAGAAAAGCAGCTAGTTGCTTTTATGATTTGTCTTTTTGGAACTATTGTAGTATTCTCTAAAATGTCAGAGATCAGCTGAAAAATTTTCCAGTGTTGTAACAGGATCTCCATGTTGGACATGGACTATGTCAACTAAACAAACAAACAAATAAATAAGCACTTAAGTGAAAAAGAGATTCTTCTTTCCTTCGTGTAACATTATAGTGTAAAGGTATAAGTGTAAAGGGGGGGGGGGGGTGATCTTCATTGAACTTTTGCCATGTATCCCCAAGGTTTGGAATCCAATTTTATGCAGTGTGGCCTAAAAAGACCAAAGCAATCTCTAGTTTTCCAAAGCTTTAGCACCAGTTGCTAAGCTACCACGAACCACAGTTTCTTTGTTTCACAAACAAAAATGTCAGCCGCCATATCTCTGGAGCTTATCTTGTCTTTTGCTTTGAGATAAATCACAGGACTATCAAAAGCTTGGAAGGACTTTGTACTTCTAGATATCCTACCTCTTTAATGAGCAAATAAATTTTTAGATGGAGCGTGCAGCGATCAACTGGGGTTGTTTATAGTTAGGTGTGCAGAAACTTTTGCTGCAACTTGTTATGGCTGAGAAAACAAAATCAAACTGTAGCTTGTTGTGATGCCCTTTCAAATAGCGACTTCTGGAATGTACCATTGACCCAGTTCCCCTATCCAGGATGCAGATCAGCAGCTTCCCGTCAATCTGTCAGCCTTAGTAGGTTGCGGGCATGCTGGCTGAGGTGTTCTGAGGCTGTAGATACGACTATCTGATGCCATGGATGTAATTTGCACTCGCAAAGGTTCCAGCCATTCATCCGGCTGGGTAAACATGTTTTCAGCAGCCCCTTCGTATACGTATACACGGGAGCCTTGGAAAAACCAGCCCTGTCTATTAAAAGCATCTTCCTGGCAGGCGAATGAGAGATCGGTGCCAGAAGAGGAGGGTGGATGTCGGCTTGGCTTAGACTGGTTCTATAGCGCCTTACGGGTCTAGTCTTGGGTGACTGCTGTGTCTGCCCAGTTTTGTTTCACCGCAGTGAAATTAAATGAGTCTTAACGGCTTGTATTCAGTCTATTGGATTACAATTTCTTGAGAAAAACATAGATGAGAAATTGGGGGAACAAAGTGTAGCTTATTGTATTGGTAAGAATGCTTTATATGTGGGGTGAGTGGAGGCAGATCCACAATATTTCTTTGTCAGGAGAGTCATGTGACCACAGTTATCAGAGTTCCATTCAGTTCTCAAGTCCTTGTTTGTAGTGGGTCTTTTTTCCCGCACCTGGTAATGTGGACTGAAGTCTTGATGCCAGGCTTGAGACCTGTAGCAGTGTGTGTTCCGAGTATGCTTCTTGCATTTACTTTTTGCTGTGCTTTGGTCCCAATCCTACATAATCCAAGTTTCACCTGGAATTTGGATTCTGTCTTTAATAAACGTGTTATTCGCTGGTCAATCCTGGCCTTCAGGTGCATATGCTTACTGAATGAACCTACTTTCCTTTCTCTCGAAGAGATTTCTTGTTTGTTAATGCAACCTCTCGCTGTACAGTAAACATACCTCTGGGCAATTCTTATACATCTCAGTACTTATCTTTCGGATGGGGCTGCAATCTACTGCTGACTGTCACATATGCAATAACGGCGGTCCAGGGACCTTTTTGCATATGTTTTGGGACTTCCAATTGTGTCCAAATTTTGGTCTGATGTGAACACGTGTTTATTTGACTTATTGGGAATTTCTTATGTACCTAACCCTGCCCTTTGTCTTCTTAATGATACGTCGGGTGTTAATTCAAAGACTATTCAATGTAAAATGGTGTTCGCTGGGTTTACTAACACGGTCACTAAACACTGGTTTACTCCTGGGATGAATCTAAAATCTTTCTGGGCCCACAGTCTTACTAACATTGTTAATCTGAACAGAGCGCGACCGGAAACTGAATACCTGGAAAAGCTTTTTGTCTGAAATTCTGCACTGGAGAAGAGATTGTAAATGAATGGACTACAATATATAGTGTATACATGTTGTCTGCATGAGGTGAGGAAAGTTTCCGAAATGCCTGCTATTTCATTGTATTTTTGTTCATAAAAAATCAATAAACACTTTTGGTCAAAAAAAAAACCAATTTAATTCATCTCTAGAACTCACTTACTTAGAGTGGTTTGTCAGAGAGGAAGAAAACAATTACAATTAATTAAATATTAATAAACAAAATTAAATATTAATTTAAATATTAATTATACAATTAAATTCCAGATTTGTTTATGTTTTGCATTATGTTAAGCTTTAAATTGCTAGTAAAATTCTTTGCTAGCTCCATTATGAGGTGTGGTGTTCAAATTATATTACCTAGAGCGTAGCTGACACGCAGGGTTCTGGGCCAAGGAAGAGGTGATTTCAATTCACTGTAGAGGGATCTAAGCGGTCATGAAAATTTCTGTACTTCCTGTGACTGAAGGAAGAATCCCAGCGGTCTGGGGCCCAAAAAAACCTTTTCGTTTAAGAACGAAAAGTTAGTAGCGTATCAAACTCTGACTTGGCCTTGTTTAATTTAATTATCTGTAACACATTTTAATTACATCGGAATATAAAAATGTTCATCTAACGAGTGATGTATTGATGGAGAAAACAGCGGCTAAATCAATCCTGGGAATCAAGCCAGGAACAGGGAGCGAGGAGGCGTGCAGGTGGTCAGGAATTCAGCTGGTGGTTATTCTTAGAGGGCACTGAAGACACAATGCTGCCCATGTGCCTGAACGACACGCATCGGCAACGCAAATCGGCACACGCACTGTTGTAGTCACAGTGCAAAGATGCGGCGTGAATGCTGACCCTGAAGGTGTGACGTGTGTTCTTCATGCTACTTTTTCTTTGTGACAAAGCATTTAATTAAAGAGAAACGGCATCTCTTTGGCCTCACGTCTGGTATTTGATCTTTTGCTTTCCAATCTGAAGTGGAATGTTGTCGCCTGACGTCACTAGACTTTGATCAGATGAGAATTCGCTGGAGGTCAGCAAGGTGTTTGGTGCCAGGCTGAGATTCTCTGGTCTCTTTTGATCCTCCTAGAGCACCTTGTACTGTGTGATAAGACGGAGGGAAGTAGGCAGAACTGGTTTATGTTGGTGTCTCATCGGGCATTCATCCATCCATTATCTGCAACCGCTTACCTTAATCAGGGTCATGGGGGTCTGGAGCCTATCCCAGAGGCTACGAGCACAAGGCAGGGGAAAAACCAGAGCACACTCACACACCAATCTCACCGGACACCGCTACATTTTTAAATCTTATATTTAATTTTGTGCACGTATATTATTCACCTCCAGCCAAATGTGTTTGAACGAGCCATTTTTTTGCCACTTTTGGTTAAACTTCAAGCAAAGTGTCTCGAAGAAAGGCTTTTACAAATATTTGAAATAGGAAGATCAAGTAAAGTTGAAAGTCCTGACATGGCCTGCGTCGCCTGACCTGAACCCCCCCCAGGCAATCTGCGAGGAAGTGCAGGGAAAGCACAAGGTCACACAGTCGTTTGTGGGCTCCAGCTCTGTGGGCGTGAACTCCCTAGTGTCTCTAATGAATGGATTACCAAGACATTATTCCACTGTCGTCACCCTAAGAGGTAGGTATTTAGCCTATTCTTTATTTCAAGGGTGGTGCCGGTCACTTTTTTCACATTTTCCCTAATTCCCGATCTGTTTTCTTATTGTTTTGGCACTGGATGAGTTCTTAAACTGTAATTATAAATTGTAAGTATGAAAAGTGTCAAAATTCTTACTCTCATCATGGTTTATAAATACACTATTTGGTAAAACACTTATTTTGTCATAATGTTTGACCTTCACCAACAATTCAGCTGATTCAGTCGATTCTTTAAACGTAGTTTTAAATCTTATTGTTAGATTTCTTCCTGCCATATTATATATTTTATTGGACATGCACCGTATTTTTTCTTTTCTTTTTGTCTTATATAGTTCTTTGTGACTTTTGTCTCTGGACGACAAATAAAGTTTTATTTTGATTTTCTTACAACAAGCATTATCTTTTGATTGTTGCACTTGATATTTCACAAACAAAATGCTCTTTCCCTGAAATCTGCGGTGACATCCTTCCTGTGATTTCTTCTGATATAGTCTGAAAAGCATCTGACCGTTTACCTCACACAAGAGTCATCTAGACGTTAGCCGAGACACTCAGCCTCTGCGCCTTGACCGTTTCCCATGCTCCTACGTCTCACCCCAAAGATCCGCTGCCTGTCCTCATGTTGCTTCTGAAATGTTGCGATAAAGTGTAATATTTGTTCAGAAACGTTCTTCTCCAGTTAGCACCTTGTGGGTCACACTGCGATCCCTCATAGCTCCAGTGTTAAAGTTCAGTGCATGTGGTGTTTGCATGAAAATGTCCTCCTGTACTCTCCACAGTGTATGTGCACTGCGATGCACTGGCGTATCATCCAGGGTGTCCCCCTGCCTTGTGCACTGCGATGGACTGGTGTCCCATCCAGGGTGTTCCCTGCCTTGAGCACTGCGATGTACTGGCATCCCATCCAGGGTGTCCCCTGCCTTGTCCCCTGTCCATCCTAGGATGGGCTCTTAGCTGGCAGTGACTGGAAAAGTGGAAAAAAAATGGTTGGATGTGTTTATTATGTATTATAATATGTGGACTATATACACTTAGACTATGAAAATATGTAGACGTAGGCTGACACCTCTGCATGTTCAGACTCATTTTTTTCCATACAGTTTTATACATTCTATTTGCACCTCCCTTTCCATAAATGTACTAATTACTCTAGGGAACAATTTATGGAACCCCACTTTCAAAATCTAATTCCAAGTTATAAGACTGGCAATTAAGTTGTACTTTACCGATGATTTAAGGAGCTCAAGTGTAAGCCATAAATTAAAGTAAGGCGTTGACTCACAGGCTTTCCATTGGTAATTTAAACCCAGACAGTGTGCTTTAATATTCACATTCTGTTAAGGAAGCTTTTGAAAGCAACTTTTAGGATTTTTCACGCACATATCCATTTTCTATTCTCGCATAGTCGAAAGGTATGGATTTCGGTGGACTGTTGCCTGAAGAGCAGTGTTTCCCAATCCATTCCTTGGGCACCCTCGGTCCATGTTTCTGCTCCCATCCAGCTTTGTGCCGGACAAGCCGCGTTTTTGCTCCGGGAGCTGGGAGGGAGCACAGATGTGGACTCTCTGCGGGTCCCCAAGGACCAGACTGGGAAACATTGCTGTGGAGTATCCATGGTGAATGTGTGGTCTGTGGTTCACTGGCATCCCATTCAGGGTATCCCCAGTCTTGCATTGGCATCCAGTTCAGGGTATCCCCTGCCTCGCGTCCTGTACCTCCGAGGGTGGTTTCCAGGCTCATCATAACCCTGTACTGAATAAGCAGTTATGCAAAACAAATTTGCATAATTTACAGAATGTGCTAAGAATGTAGTAAGAAACAAAATCAATGCTATCATTTGATATTAGGGTATTATTTTTAACCCATAGGCAGAAATGTATTCCACAGAGTAACTAACCAGGCTTTTGGTTAAATTCAAAAGCCAGAGGACAAATTCAGACTTGCTGTCCCTTGTTCCAGGGTTTGAAACAGGGCAGGCATGTGTTCTGTTTTCTGGTTTGCCTGTTAAAAGATCTACGTGTGTTTATCTAGGGAATGTGACTTACATGAAAGGGGCCCAGGTTGGTTTTGAAAAGCCCAAACCTATTAGAAAAATGACAGAACCCCCTCGTACAACAAGCTCACTGCCAAAAATGACGCCCAACTATGGAGGGAACACAACCTAAGGAGTCATAGTGACATTTATTTTGGCAGGGGCTCCAGTGTTGATTTTGTGCAGGAAACGACCACTTTGGCGTAATTGTGGCATTTTACAGCTACACACAGCCAAACCCCATGAATGAAGGATGGATACAGGGACATGAAAACTGTGTTTAATGTCAGACATGTCAGTATAATAGCTGATTCTAAAGGGCACCTCGCCCAGATAATCTGCAACATTCTGATTCTTAATGTTTTTTTAAAACACTTAACATGTTATTAGTGATGAAGGCTCTTCTTGTGTTTGCATTCTGTTTCTTAAAATACACTCCACAGCCTGCGTGCCCTGAGATGAACTGGAATCATTCCACATTTCTGATACAATTCTATTTCCTGTGTCATTTATCAAAGTACTGCGGATGGGCATTTTTCAATGCATTTAAAGCTTACAATGGAGCCAGTGTTGCAACAGCTGTCAGATTTTGCCAGTAGTTTTATTTTTAAATGAGTTTCATTAGCTTGTTTATCTAGAGCTGCTTCCTGTTGTGTGTTTGGATTATCATGGTGGGAAACTATTCATCCAAACAAATGCACTGCTCCAGTGCAAGCTAATAATTTTGGTAACGCTTTGCATTAACTGCACCTTCATAATGCATTTATTATGCATTCATAGATCACTCATAAGCAGCATGTAAGTATACCATTGCACCCTAACATACCTTAACGCCTTTAATATCCATTAATAAACATACGATTATACGATTATGTATGATGTATATTAAAGCTGTTAAGGTATATTAGGATGTTAAAGTTTACTTACTTACTTGTGGATGCATTATAAAGGCATTATAAAGGTGCACTGAATGTTCTACAAATGCATTATAAAGGCATTATGAAGATGCAGTTAATGTAAAGCATTACCAAAATAAAAAAGAAATATATTGTTACAATTCCAAAAATCCTGAGCTGCCCCTCCGGATATTGTGTGCTATTCTCTGTTTTCTGTAATAATTCAGAATTACTTGGAAACTGATCTTGACAGGCGTGGAATCTGCATGCCATGGGATGGGGCACAGCAAGTTCTATTTAACTCCCATAAACAGGCTGACCCCCCCCTCGGCTTGGGGGCGTCATCGGAATTTCCAGTGCATAAACACGCTCAGCCGTGCTGCCAGTGTGCAGCTGGAGCCCGTCCCAGATCTTAGGGATGGGAGGAAAAACATAAAAGCAGGACAAGGAGTGACATCCGAAGACGACAGTCCCGACGGCCGGAGGCCAACGCGCCCTGGTCTGCGGCTTGGATCTGTCCCCATTTCTCACCAGGGTTAATCCCAAAGTTCAAAGGTAAATTTCCAACTGATGAGCGTGTGTATGGACACGCGTGTGCGTTCTCGTGTGTGTATGTGCATAGACTTGCAAATTGTGTGCAAAATCTCTTAGTTTATGTTTAACAGGATACTGTGATCTTTGAATAAAATAATTACATGAATGTTTACCTCTGGGACTAACTGCACTTGCCCTGAGAAGGATCCCATCCAGTGTGTAACCAGCTTAATGTTCCTATAGCCTTCGCTGGGTCCCAACTGCCATAGCATGACTGGGTAAGTGGATTCTCAAATAGGCTGAAAATGGATGTTGCATAATATTCTCAAATTTCACTTACAGTAACAGTGTCTTCCCCTTTTGTAGACTGGTTCATCCCTACAGTATATAGTCTCCATTCCAAGCTGTCCACACGGGCCATTCATAGTTAGGCTTCCGTTGTGTATTGCAGAATATGTGGCATTGTTACATCACAATATCAGTGCCCCAGCTTTCATATTCAGGGAACATTCAGGTGTTAAATCCCTGGAAAAAATTTGGTTAATCCGACTGATGCTTCATAAAATCAGCATCCATTTCAGTATTTTTAAGATGGGCTTTTTAATGTAGGTATGTGATGAGTAGAAAATGATTTTCATGTGGCTTGATGCTCAGATTTATGTCCCAGTATAATAGCATTCAATAACAAATAACAGGAATAACAGAATCACCGTGTCACTCTCGCTCTCTTTCCGTTTATTCGTTTCTCTGCCATTACTTGAGCAGAGAGCAAACTTTATCCAAATTGACTTATGAAATCCCATATATTTATTTTTTTTAAATGACAGTTCAGAGGAAATCCGCTTGTACTGGCCGGTGTGGATGCTTTATGGCGCCGATTATTTCACTAGTGCTCTTTTAATGCCCTAATGTTTAGATATTAGTATCAGTAGGCTACATCCCAGTGAAAGAGACCTCAGAGTGTCGCTGACCGTCTCAGCATTGCAGTGCACCTGCAGTGCCACTGGCTGCATTATGACCCGCGGTTTGTGGGACAGTAGGAGTGCCTTGAATTCCCAGCATCAGTGCTCCCAAGAAGGAGAGATTAGCACCGAAACTCTTCTTTCTCCCAGCCACACATCAGTCAGGAGCTTCTAGATGCAGCTAAATAGGCAGCGAAAGCCACAGAAATGAATAACAAAATGGCTGTGTCAGGAACTTGCAGGGGGGGAGTGAGGCCAACCCTAAGCAGCATAGGGCACAAGCCAGGGATACCCACTGCAGGATGCCCGTATGTCACTGGGCAGGCACACAAAAGGATGCCCACAGGACCCAAGGAGGACATGCAAACTTCACACACACATAGGAGGTAAAGGGTGAATCTCAATAGCAAGAACTATAGTGGTCTTGGTCCTGTTAACTTGCCTTCCAAGAACGAACTTGGTGGGCAGCGCATCATGGGATTGGTCTCGTTCGGCGAGGATGCAGACAATACATCCATGATATTTGTGGAGGAGCAAGACCAACATCCAGGGATTTTTACCGTTATCTGTACTTCTGTTATTAGTATTGGAACTCGTCTTTGGCAATGGGAGATGATGTAAAACGGGTACATGAGAACACAAGTATGGTCAAGTACACATGCTGAGATTCACCCAGGATTTGAATCCCCAACCCTGCAATCATGAGACAGCAGAACTACCCTCGGAGCCGTCATTGGCCATATCATTTAATTTATATTTGCCAGAAATTCAGCTCAGATGAGGATGATTTGTTATATTTCTGGAGTTGGAGTTGTATATTACAATTTGACACCATGAGTGAAAGTGTTTTTTTTTTTCTTCTCACCTAAAAGACTGTGGTATACCTCAACAGAATCTTGTTTTCAAGAGATTTTTTATCGATATATGGGAATATCTTTTTTTTCCCATTTTCACACTTTGCGAAAGGGACACTGGTGAACATCCACAAAGTGCATCACACATATCGACGTTGATATATCACACTGCAATGTTATAAGTGTCAAGTGAAAAGTAAATGTGCCTACAGTACACCTCTGGGGGCTTTTCCAGGGGGCCGCGAACGCTGGTCGAAATGATTTCGTGCTACACTGTTTGGTCAGTAGAGTAAATATACTGTGCTTCTGCGTTAGTAATCAGAAAAGTTCTCACTATAATATTCAGCCTTTTTCCTAATTCTCACTCCTTTGGTGATTTGATTTCCAAACTGGCAGATGGAGGTTGCAACTTATCGTGCATCCTCAGATAAGCACTCCTACAGGCCCAACTGCACGTTGATGCCTCTCATAGCCTGTTGCCGTTGCTCTGGTTGAGACAGGTCACAGGCCAGCTTCTGTGCGTGTACCAGATGTAGAGATGAGCGCCTCCTCATGTGCGTCTCCTCATGTGCGCCTCCTCATGTGCGCCCCTGATGAGCGTCTCCGATGCCACTGCAGAAAGAAGCTGTTTAAGGAGTGCCAGTAGGGAAACATTCTTCTAAAATGGGCTGGAAGGTCTGCAGGAAACAGTGGTTTCTAACAAAATGTCCCTTAAACGATAAAAGCATTGACAGTGGAAGTGGGGGCGGCAGAACTGAGCAATAGCTACCCATGCCGATGATCTGTGGTCAAAAAGAAGAGTATGTGTGCCCATTTGAGGAACATCTCGTGTCCAGGCCAAAGTGTGTATCACGGCCTAATATCAGTCCTTCAGTGCCTAGTGTACTGTCATTAATGGAAATTCTGTGTGAATAAATTTCTGGTATTAGCTGTAGGGTGTTCTATGATATGGTGGCATGGTGGTGCTAGTGGTTAGCACTGTTGACTGGGCCCAGGGTTCAAGTCTCTGCTCCGGCTCCATGTTTGTGGAGTTTGCACGTTCTCCCTGTGTTATCGTGGGGTTTCCCCTGGGTGCTCTAGTTTCCCCCTGTAGTCCAAAAACATGCTGAGGTTAATTGAACTTACCAAATTGCCCATAGGTATACATGTGTGAGTGAATGGTGTGTCAGTTTGCCCTGGGTTGCTCCCTTCCTTGCACCCATAGCCTCTGAGGCTCTGGACCCCTTTGCACTCCCAGCGACAATGTTTACCGCCATCCAAATTATATATTTTGGTGCCCTCCTGTTGGCCAAAAGCAGTCACTACACTAAGTTACTTTTTAACTGGGGCCCCACTAACGACAAACCCACCCCTGCTCATTCCTAATGTCAGTTGTGTGGTTCTCTTTGCTACCTGTTTACACCATATCTGAAGCTATCAATGATGTTTAATCGAGAGTGATAAGTAATTAAGCATTCCTTGCAAGTTGGATTGTAACCAAATACATTCTGCAGGAACAAAAAAGTAATTATTGTAAAAAAGTAATTACTGTAATTACTGGAGTTGAAATTAAAACTCACGCAGGGCTGTGAGCGACGACAGGACACCGTCTAAATAGAGGAATCTTCTGTTGTTTCTGGTTAATGTTTCTATTGCAGCCTCTGCTTCTGGATCCTCACATGCTATATATGCATTTAGCATGACAAATAGTCATGAAGAACCAAACCGGAATGAATGCTTTGAACCTGAGAGTATCACGGCGACTCACCGCCACCAAACAATGTGCCGTTGATTCCCAGGGCTCCCTGAACCCCGAAGAACATCTGGCTTGCATGTAGGTGGTTAGTGTTTAAAGACAAAGGGCTCCACTTCTTGTCTGTGTGCTCTGAAGTCAAACTGCTACTTCACACAGACAAACCGAAACAGACTTTTTCGGTGGAGTCACACATATTATGTAACGTTGTAACCAAAACACTAGATTATGCCTAATTTAATTATAATTATAAATGCCTTAATTATAAATGTATTTGTACAAACACTATAGTGGATACGCAATGCAAAGTATGTTAAAACATATATCTATAAATGTGCATACAGACTAAATTGTACGTGTTATTGTTATAAACAGCTGTAGCAACCTGTGAGACCTGCCTCTTGTTTCCATATAGCATGTTACTATACAGTTGCTCTGCGCTGATTGCCCTCATGAGCTACACCTGTGTTTTCCCCTTTATACATAAGGGCTAAGGCCCTGGCTAGCCAGCTGAGCATTTCGTATAGCAGGTGTTGTCGGTATACCATTACCGTGTTAGTCTACCCCTTTGCCATATACCCAGTCAGGCTCCCATTTTCACCCCTAGTATCTCTGCTGTACCTTTTTCATTAAACCCATGTATTCGCACATGCCTGGCAGTTTGAAAGAATTATTCTTTCAAAAATTAATTATTTTCATATGAGAAAAGAAAAGATGTTTATCGGTGCTGGTGCAGTGTCATAAATAATATTCTGGCCTCTTTAATTTGCTTCATGAATAATATGATAAAAGTGTTTTTTTTCCAGCTCATTCTGAGGATCCTTAGGTTTATAAAATTGTGTGGGTTTGGACCCACTTTTATTCCGGTGTGTTGTGTGAAGGATCGATGAGCGAAGGCCTTTTTGATCACAAAAAGGCCTACGATGTGATCTACTTAGATTTCCAGAAGGCCTTTGACGTTGTCCCCCACAAACGGCTC
>JAODLD010000124.1:28959850-28971310 GCA_026781065.1 Mormyrops boulengeri
AATTGAATCTACTGTCTAATATCTAAGAAATATATGAATTTTTGTCAGTGGAGCTGGTTTTTGATTTTAGTTTAATAATCCACAATCCAGCCCCCCCCCCCCCAATATGTATACATTGACATGTTCTGTTTTTGTTTTGATCTCCCGTAACCCCGGCAACCCAAGAACCTTCCATTGCAACAGACTGTAAACACATTTGTTTGCAATCTTCTTGTCTTCCGGGATCCGGCAATGACCCCACCCTGTCTGCGTCTAACCATGGGACACAAAGTCGTAAATACATCTGTTCCTTGTTGCCAAATCCTAGTGAGGAAATAATCGTAGAATATGGTCATCGCTCTAATTCATAGATACAACTTAGACAGATGCATTTTTCAAGACAAGGACTTTAACCAGTAAGTTTTTGTTTATTGCTTCCATTGCGTGCATGGGAATCAAGAGGAAGCATTCTCTGATCTCATCATCCAGTGTGCAGCGAAGCTCTCACAGAGGTCAAAGGTCAAAGGTCAGCACTGACGATTCTTTGGGGATTTTGCCTGCGTGGCTGATGCTCGGGAGGCAAGGTTTGACCTCTACTAAGCAGATTGTTGCTGCGCTGGGAGGCTGATCTGCATTATTTTTGAAGCTGTATGATGTCTGTCTAGGCCACAATCGTAATATAACAGGGCAATGCTGTATTTGAAAGGATCAGGCGTATTCTCCATACCATCCACGGTGTTCCTCTGCCTAGTGTGCAAATGGATGGATGTGTGCGTCTATGTACATTTTAATTAAGGATTGGGGGGGGGGGATTCCCACCCTAGTGCTTCAATCAATACCATGCAAACATTTTAATTAAACTGTCCTAAAACTCAACAACATCATTTTAGAGTGATCTCTCAAAATACTATAATACAGCGTTAAGCATTTCTAGAATTTTACTTCCAGATGCATCGATTAAAAATCCATATTTTAAATTTTTTAAGTTGGTTGCTGTTCTGATTTTTAACTTTTTTTCTGGCTTGTTAGGTATAACACTTTTAATATATGTGATATATGGTAATTTTTGGTCGTTAGACTTAACCTCATGCTTGTAGCTTATTGCCCATTACATGTTAACGGCAGTTCCGACCTCCAGACATTATGGATCGTTTGGAAATACATATATTTTTTAGCATTTCAATTTTGCACTCCAAATTCAAGACCTTTTCAATAGCTCCTTACTTCCATACTTACTCATTTCTACTGGTTCCAAAAATGCTCAGTGGTTATATGGCTAAAGCAAATGGACAAATTCTTCCCATTTTCCCATAATGATCCACAGCTGCAGAGCATTTGTATGGCTAATTCTTCACATAAATAATACATTGGAGTGGGACTGGAGTGCTAATACCCACCAAAGAACAGAGGTGGAAAGTTCAGGTCCCGAAAGTACAAATCCAGACCAACGTTTTGTTTCAACCAACCAGTTGAATATAAATATAAATGAGTCCTCAGCTGGTTGGTTGAAACAAAACCTTGGCCTGGATTAGAACTTTCGGGACCTGAACTTTCTCCACCTCTGCCAAGGAAATATTATTTCAAACATGACCCTCCTTCAAATACTTAGCAATGGCTGCCTGTAAGTTCTTAACTTTTTTTGTTGTGGTCAAATTTGACTGCTTTACTGTTTACTTTTGTAATCCACCCACATAAGGCTTGATGACATTTACTAGACTTTGAACACATTAAAATAATATGAATTTTTTCAAATATTTTAATGTTCCTGTTCAGACCTGAAAATGTTTAATAAAGATGCATAATTCAGAACTTACACACACGCACACACACACGCACATGTACACATGCACACAGACACACACACACACACACACACACACAGAGCTGGAAGTTGGACCCCATCTTGCCTCCCACTTTGGGACTTTTGCGCATAGCATCGCTGTTCAATGAAAACCATGTATCTCCAAAAATCCATTATTTCTGGGGCATGAAAAATGCATTTAATCAGAAACTACTTCACATAATAAATCTAAAACAATGTAATGGGACCCCCTTAGCACCACAAATGGAAAACTATCTTTACATGGCTGTAAGTGCACGGTTTAATGTTTTAAACAGACTTACATGGACTGTTTTCAGCAAGCCTAACATGTCAGTGACAAGAAGATACAAACTTTTCTTGTTTTATATTCACAATTCACAGTGATGTCGGTTAGCTGCCTATCTATCAATCAACATTAAGTTGTTAGTGGTATAAAGTAATCCATATAAATAACCATCATGAACCAATAGAGACATGCGTACTAGTTAAATAGATCACTTAATAAAACATCTTTTCATTGGTCAATTTGATGTAAAAATCTATCAGTAGACAGAGGGGAATGGATGTATTCCTAATTGCCAAAAAGTGGACATACATGGTTTTCATCAGAGAGCAACGATGTATTTGATCATAACCCTAAGGAAGAAGACAGAGGCCTGGATGATGCTGAACCAGAAGAAAAAGTGGAAGAAGAACTGGGTGAAATGCAAGGGAGCACAGACCACGATCCACACCATGAAGCAACTGATGATGAAGAATACGCTCATGATGAAGGAGGCCCTGTAGAAGCCTAAGTTACATCCGAGGAACATCAATCATTAGTGCTCTTTATAGAACTTTACCTTCTAGAACTTGTTTGTTTTACATTATTTCTTTATAACAGATGTATTATTCAGTGTTTCACATAAATAAAGAAGCAGCAAATTTGAAAAGCTGTACTCTCCTTGGTGCTGGGATATATGTTTAGACCATTCAGTCTATTAGGAGTTCTGACTCCTGAATAGACTGAAATAGAAGAAGCAGTAAATATATAGTTGGTAAGAGATTTAGACATAAATAAAGGCTGATCAGTCAAGTCCGCTGTTGTACCTTTTGATAAATGCACATGCACAAATGTACAATCTTGAATCCTGAGTTTTGCTAGTCACCTTTGAGCCGGTAGGACAGAAAACAGTAACGGGGGACTTGGGATTGGATAATCTTTCGAGTCTCCGTAGAGATAAAGTGCCTGAAAGATGTTCAAGTACACCTCAGATTATGAAACTCGGATGTCTCCTATTGAATCACCTCATTAAAGTTTAAAAAGAGCTTGCTGGTGGATTTTTGAAGTTTCAGGAAGCTTGAGGCATTCTCCCTAGAAATATTTTCAGTCTTTTTTTCCTAACTGCCTAGTCCATATGGCCCTGTATGTCACATTTAAATATGTTAAACCGTATATATTGTGATTTTAAAAAAAATGTATGTGTATCCCTCTCCATCCATCCATCCATCCATCCATCCATACTCAAAATTATTATCCTGGTCAGGGTTGCAAGTACCGTCTATGAGGTCTAAACTACTCATGCCTTGGAAATCCAGAAAAAAACAGGGCCTCACAAAAATTCCTTTCTTACTCTCAATCAACACAAAACTTCCTGAAAGGATGAACGTCAGACTCTATGCGATTGACCAGACAGCTATTCTCTGCTGAACTGGAAGGTAGTTACTGGGAGTAAAAAAACCACCAGGACCTTAAGTTGCTTTGGAAAGGCAGTTAGAATACGATTCATGTACTGTCATTGAAGTCATACCATGGGCTGTGTTTTTTGTGACGTTCCGAATGTGCGTAAATGCAACTAAATTCTTGTTCAACCTCAGAAACAAGTGCTGATCTATTTGACCAAGAAAATGAGAAAAATGAGCTGGGGTGAAGGAAGAATAGATTTGTGTGTTTCTTTCTTTTAAACATAATATTTGAGAATCCTTTTCATCCATGAGTAAATTACACAGTCCAAATACAGCTTCTAAAATGATTGATAATTATACATTCATGTCCAGTATTCCCACTCATAACTTTTGCCAGTTTTGAAGTCGGCGATGACAAATGGAAAAATAATTTACCCAGCTCCAGATGTTTAATTTATAAATAAATATTTAAAAGCGCTGCTATATTTAGGAATAGTTTCTTAGATGGAGTGACCATTTTATAGGTCCTGAAATCAATTCCTTGATCCCTGCAAAGGACAGTTCAGGAGTGAACATCCAGGATACCAAGGCGTGTGACACCATGTTCTCATTCTAGGACACCATTCTGGATGCCGTGCAAAAGTTATGGTGAATGACTCCAGCTGGGATTAGTGGGAGAGGAAAGTATGTCACTGTGTCACCAGCATCATGCAGATCCACTTCCTCATTCACACCTCACCCACATGTTGCTTTTTGCCAGCTTGACTGAAAGCTTCTCTGCTTCTAAACAGAAAGTCTTGTTCAGCCTTATTTAAGAGCTTTTCTTCACTGACACGGTTTCATTTATGGTGGTGCATGAAGAAAAGGTTCAAATGTGACACTTTCAATGAGTAAATTTTTTTCCTGCACATAAAACTCAAGAGCACAAGGTACTATTTACCTGAGAACTGTGCAAGTACACACCTTGGACTCTAATTTGTATGGACATACCTGCTTAACATCTTCCCATGATTCACCAGGGTATGTGGTGTAGTTTACATCTCCTGGCTCATATCCAAGGGCTGAGAGAACAGCTCTTACCAGCTCCTTCAGCTCTGAGTAATGGACTTCCAGTATCCAGCACACAACTATGGTATTCTCTGGCGGACGGAATATTTAAAAAATTTGTTGGGTTAAAAATGGCCTTACAGCTTGGTTACAAGCAAATTAATTAAATTACTGGTTTAGGAGTGTTAGAGCATGAAGCAATGAGGCCGCACCACTTAATGTCTGAGCCATGTTTAATTAATTAGACGAAACGGGACAAATCAACACTCAGGCCGTCTGGCATGACAACTGAAAGTTCGTAAGAAAAATCCTTGGTGTTTTATCACGTCAGACAGGAGGAGACTAATTGATGGCTGTGAAACCACAGCTTTCTCGCTGAAAGCAGGGAAAATGTCGATAAAGTGATTTTCAGTACTAAAAGTGGCAAAATAAAGGGTATTTATTTAATAAGTGGGTGCGTCCTTGACCAGGATATGTGGATGGATGGATGGATGGATGGATGGATGGATGGATGGATGGATGCAACTGGGCAATCTTGACAAATGTGACAGACAATATTACATTTGGGCATTCAATAAATTCATATTGGTAAATATTTTTCCAAGATGCAGGCCAGCTCTTCTTGTGAACACCTGTTTAGCTGGCGCACAATGGTGTAGCGTTCAGGCTCAGCGCGGCCGTGGCCTCCTCCATCCGAACGGGACAGATGGTGCCTGCCAGAAGCTCCTACGGCGACCGTGTGTGTGGCGTGACTCGCGTCGTAATGACTCACCCGCTCCGTCTCCCCGTGCCGAGTGACTAAGCAGAAATGCGCCGGCCAGCGCTGGCCCGTCACTTCTCGGCCACTCTGCGGTATCGCCTGTGACTTCTCTGGAACATCTCGGCCGAATTCCACCATCCCCTAAGGATCTCCCCCCCCACCCCCAGCCAGCCTCCACAGAGGCACAGCTGCCTCCGTCGTTAACCTGGCTGTTCTTTATTAATGGTGCAGAGCTAAAGAGCACGCAGATCCCAAATGATGCAATTTCAGCCAGAATCCTATGACAAAATGAATAACATTATGATGTCATAGGTGAGTGACATGAATCACATCCTGTGATGCCAAGGGAATTGTATCTCAGGGTACAAAGCTATTTCTTATATGGTTATAGAAATATAATAATACAATTCAACAGGATGTGGATGCTGTGTTACCATTTATAATTGAGATGTAATACTTTCAGCGTAGCCTCCTATCTGATTGCCCCTTCTCAGCTTGCTTCACAGATTCAATAGACGAAAATTACCTTGGGAGTTTAATTGTATTCAGGCCAGGCTGCGAACCTTAGGCTCGCTGGCTAAACACATCAGGCTCCATCTCTGCTACAAGGGGCCAATTCTGCTGCTCCAGTCCATCGGAAATCGGATTTCTGGGGCCAGGAATGGGCAAGGGATACGCTGGAGGCATGGTATGCAGCTGAATGAGGGCAAAAGGCGAGAAGGTCCCATAGATGTGTGAGAGCAGAGCAGAAGTTCCTCATCCGTATGCTTCATTTTAAAGTACTGTAGGCTTCCATGTTGACTTTCTCAAAGTCGTGACTATTTTTTTTTATTCATTCATTATAGTCTTGAATGTATTATGTGTAAAGCCATTTTTAAAGTCTAAATAAATGTTTAAATAAATGTTACTTTGTCTGATTGTGTATCTGCACATTTCAAAGTGACAATGAAGTTTAACTTGACTTGACAAGACTTGTATTATCGTATTTTGACTTCTTTTTATACTGGATGGATCAGTTATATTTTCAAAGGGAGAAAAGATAAACATTTATTACCTCTTCCTATGCACTTATGGAATTGGTTTCTTGCTGGTTGTCGGGCAGCATTTGATATGTCACAATCGGTGGCATTGATTTTAAATGTCGTCTTAAACGTGGGTGAACATCTTAATGAAATGAGGAAGGTGTTTGCACCGTTTGCTGCGCTGATTTCCTGGCACAGTTAGGGCTGTGCTGCCGGTGTGGATCCCACGCTGCCCTGTGCTGCCGGCGCGGATCCCACGCTGCCCTGTGCTGTCGGCGCGGATCCCACGCTGCCCTGTGCTGCGGCTCCGTACAGACGATGAGCTGAAGCGTCCTGAGAGTGGGACCTGAGCCTACACCAGAGCCGCAGAGTTGCCATTTGATTATTTGCAGCTGCAGTGCAGGTCTGCTGCAGGAAATGGAACAACCAAAACAAAAAGTGTGTAGGTGTGCCGCAAGGCTTGAGGGGATTTAGAATGTTCTGGAAGCACTCTGATCAGCTGTTTTCTGAGATGGTGGGCGGGTGTGATGAAACTGGCGGGTGCAGCGCTTCTATTAAAAGAAAACCAGAGTGAGAGCAGGAACTTATGGGGGGCTGGGGGAGGGTGACGGAGAAACGTGGTGGGTTGGCAGGGTGTGTTGTTGCTGCGAGAGTAACCAGGCCAGGCATGTGCGGTAGCTGGGCATCCACTCTACCCGGAATATGGTGAGGCGCCCAGCCGGGCCAGACAACAAGGACCTGAGAATGACGAGAAGGTTCTGAACAATGACGGTGACCTGCAGCTGTCAGCTCAGCAAGTAGCATGACCAGGCTCATAAATCGATATATACTGAGTCTGAACCCGGGAAGTGGCCGCTTCTGTCAGCACAGCCAGCTGGCCAGCACCGTCCCTTTAATGAAACCCTGAAGGATTTCAGGAACTGAGCACTTTAAGAAGCTGCAGCACCCATCCATATTCCATACTGCTAAGCATAAAATAGTCACAGTCACAGAGTACTCAACTGGTTGGTTGAAACAAAATCTTGGTCTGGATTTTTCCTTTCTGGATTGAAAGTATCCACTTCTGGTGACGGTGAGGCCTAAGGTCATGAACACCGTGGATGTACACTAGTGGCCAAAATTGTGGAAACGCTACCAATTTATAGAAGCTGCAGAACTTTATTGCCATCACTCCAGTTACATATTTAATCATCCAATGTATATTTGTAACATTCTTTGATTGTTTTAAACATTACTGCCAGTATTCGTGTAGCAAATTTTAATGTGTAATGTCAAAAATGCTAGTTTCCACAATTTTGGCCACTAATATAATTTTAGGTCTTTGCTGGGCACATGTTGGTTACATCGTTCCATCACACAGGAAGAATAGAGTGTAGCTAAAGGAGACTCCCTGTACACAGAGACAGGGGAAGCATTCGAACCCTCGACCTGGTAGGTATGAGGCTACAGTGCTGAATCCATGCTATTACCGAATGTCTAGCCAAGCTAAATTTGCTTGCAATTTAAACGGCAATGGGGTCACTCTCTGGGAGTAGATCTCCGCTGTTCCTAAGAATGGCATCAAACAGTGGTAGGTCTCTCAAGCTCTCGCTCTGAATATCGCCAAATTGCCAAATGAATAATACGGAGGCATCTCCATGGTGGACAGACACCTCCCAGATGCCTGGCTGTTCCCAGCGATCCCGGGATGCCGTGAAATCTAACCCTGTCTGATGTCTGAATTTAGCTGGAGTAAGCGGAACATATTACTCAGGCTGCCCCCCCCCCAGCTGCCTCCCCAAACCCTCTGAAATTTCCCGCATGTGAGACATGTACAAACTTAAAATGGAGATTCAATGAACTGCAGTTCTACTGCTATTTACGTTTTACCAAGTGCGTGACAAAAAATCAGGTTTTTTGTGGAAAAAAAAACACGCACACTCACATTTCTTCTCTGGGGAGATTAATATATCCTTTTCCATATTCAGATTTTGCCAATGACCTGCAATTGCTAACCCTCCTCTCACATTTTTCAGCTTAAAAAGAGTAATTATTTATAGGCCCTTGGGGTAAGCACACCTAGCCAGGCTAGCTATGTACATCTAGGCAGGTTGCTGGAGTCCAAACGCTCAAATGGGCCGTCCCTGTGAATGGTTTGGCCGTGAATATGCTGTAAGTCTGGGTGTATTTGCATACAACTAACATGTGTTCATGAGCAAGCAAAAACAACAGGAGCCCAGCCAAGGACTGACTCTTTGGTGTTATAGGATACATGCTCGCTCCTAAAGGCTAATATGTTGGCATCACCCACATTGTCCTGTTAGGGTGATTTGTAGCGAGGGGTAAGTGTTCCCAGCATTCAAGGCCCCAGTAAAGCATGCAAAGCCTCCTGGGTATCTGTGTCAAAAAGCACACAGGGTTATAAGGTTACATGTCCTGCCCCGGATCTGGTCTAGACCAGTTTGCTTTACTGTTTTTCTGAAGCCAACATGTGATCACATTATGTTTTTTTAAATGCTTGTCTAAATTAGAAAATTAACTCGCTATAAGGTTACATTAGACATCTGCGTCACCGATAGCTAAAAATATGCTGCGCGGTGATTTTGAGACTTCTTCCAATTAAAGAAGGGAACATGCGGCTCAGCAGGGTAGGGGTCTGTGCCCATGTCTGGAAGGTCATGGGTGTGAATCCCGTGCCAGGCAGAGCCTTCTGATCCCTGTTGGGTGCTTGAGCAGGGCCCTTAACCCCAGCCACTCCTGGGGTGCGGCATGCCGGCTGACCCTGCACTCCAACCCCAAAAACAGCTACTAAAGGTGAGCTGTTGGATAGTTTAGATGCCATAAAAGTAAGTTACGTTAATTAAATCTGCAAAAATGTAATGGATCACAAAAGAAAACCAACATATTCATTAAGTATTTCTAATGACATGAGGACTAAAAACAATTAAATATGATTATATACAAACATATTAAATATATAAAACTCTCCAATGTAGTGTTGTTTGACTGAAATTGCTTTTTTTTTTTAAAATTAATATCCATGCTCACATTTTCCCATATCCGCTTATCCCAGTCGAGGGCGGGGGGGAGCTGGAGCCTGTCGCAGGAAGTTCAGGGCACATCCTAAAGGGGGCAGCACTTGCACATCCACATCGATACAAAACGCCAGACTGTGGATTGCTCAGATACACCCGCACACCTGAACTGCATGTTTTTGGATCATGCGGGGGAAACCGGAGGAAATACACGTGAGTGCAGGGGGAATATGCAAAGGCTACACACACACAGAACAGAGCAGTGTTGCAGTGTTACTTACCCAGTGAGGCACTATATTTCTCTAGTATTTAGGTAATTGTACTTAAATAATTAGTTACATTTTACAGCATGTTTTGGGGCCCTGTGATGGACTGGCATCCTGTTGAGTGTGCCCCCCAGCCTTATGCCTTTTGTTGCCTGGGATATCCCCCCCCACCAATACCCTGACAAGGGTTGTGTTTGGAATGTCAACTCACTCATTCACTATATAGTCAGTATATTTGCATGCAGAGCTAAGTCAAGCTACGGTTACAGCTCCACTATGCCATGTAATTGGACTACTGTCCTTGTGAGGGGGATTCATTTATTGACCGTAGTATGTCCAACTCCGCTACAATAGGTGGTGATACGGCTCGCTAGTATTGGGCTTTTTCCAGTTGACCTATCACATCACAGACGTAAAGACATAATTAATAATAATGGCTGCGTGGACAAATGAAGTGACACAAGGTTTAATTGCAATCTGGTCAGAAGAACAGGTACAATAATATCTGGATATCATAACAAGCATAACAAGAAATAAAGTATTTTGTTTAATATACTATGACAGCACAGTTTTGGAAATTTTTCAAATATCGGAGGTAAACTTTAAACTGATTTTTAAACATATGCTAGATAATCTTGAAAAGGAATAGTCATTAAAATGTAAAAGTTTTTTTCCTAAGACAGAGTAAAAATGTTTTAGTGAGACTGCGCTATAATATCCGTGCCAAATTGAACGTAAGAAAAAGCCTGATCCTAATCTAGCTGACTAGCGATGTAAGAATTAGATGTGCATAACATGTGATGTTGGTATTAATATTGCACATCGTCCAGCCCTTATAATATACTACAGCCATTTTTCGAATCCAGTACAAAATACCCTGCTTCGCGCTGTGATGTCATTCAATGCTAGTCTTTACGTTAGTGTAAAACCATCACCTTGAAGTACCGTACACTTGGTACCTTCTTGAAGTACCAAAAGTACGGTACCTGGTGCGGTGGAAAAGCACACTTTAGTTGAGTGGTGAACTGGACAGCTTTACAGCGCTGTATATTTTATACGTGGTGTACGTCCTCTGCTATACTCCATGCTTCTTCTGTGTACCAGCTTCTTCTTTTACTTCTGGGCCAAAGAAAAAAAAAATCTGTGCACATGTACCTTTTTAATATGCAACATACTAGACACTACTGTACCCACCTACACAAGCATGATGGTCACTGCAGTTGTAACTATGGTGTTTTATACTAATATTCTGTAATATACTGTATTAATTATGAATTAATGTTACCCACATAAAACAGTGACATATATTAAAATAACTTTGTTTTTAAAGCTAGGTAGCCCTGCTTTACAGCTTCTGTACACTACATTTTCGTGTGCCTCGTAATGATTTTGTAGTGCACTGTATAGTGAATGAAATTTATGATTGAGAATTCGAATAACACTGCAAAATGACCAATATAGCAGACTATATAGACCTATATAGTGGATTGTATAGTGGGTGAGTGGACATTTCAAATACAGCCAAGGATAAGCACAGTTAGAAGATGGAAGGAGCATGTCTTGGTGTTTTAATGATTATATGACACTGAGCCAGTTAGATCTCTCTTAAATTACTTCTTGCGCCTATTGTAAACTGTGACCTCATTTGATAAGCAAAAAGTAGACTACTGCCAGGGTGTCTGTCAAACAGACCATACTGCCAAAGTGCTTCATGGTGCTTTTGAAGACATGGAGTTGACATGTTAAGAAAGTAATCTGGAAAAACACAGTCTGGAATGTTTTCATAGTCCGACCAGTCGGGGGCCCCCCCCCCCCCCCCCCCCCCCCCCCCCCCCCCAACCCCCCCCCCCCCCCCCCCCGCCGGGGGACAGGCGGGGGGGAACTC
>JAODLD010000124.1:28971320-28999546 GCA_026781065.1 Mormyrops boulengeri
TTTACTAAATTAATCTGGTAAAAACCAGTCGGGAATGTTTTCATACTCCTCCCAAACCCCCCCCCCCCCCCCCACACACCCACACACACCCAGCCAATGGCAAGCCATGGAGACACTGAGGGTGAAACTCTCTTAGGTGACACAGTAGCTTAGAGCAGAGGCCATGCTCACGTCGCTGTCGTGCAAACAGCCAAACACCTACAGGATGGTGGCTTTGGGGCAGCACGGCTGCTCCACCAGAGGATAACGTTACCATTACATTCAGTGTGTGAACAGTGAAAACGGCACTAATGAGGACACTTTGCCTGTACTTGCCTGCTTTGTAAGCTGAACTCCAGCTGTGTGTGTATATATATATATACCCTGAATCGTGCTATAGGTTTAATTAAAGCAATTAAAATAATATCAGAGATAATAGCAGGTAAGACTACACTGCTCAAAAAAGAAAATTTTATCAGCTGTGAATCGAGGAGAGGAGAGGAAATAATAAACTGCGGCAGGACGGACTAGGCCCAGTCCCTTTCGGGAGCAATAAGCTTCTGAAAAAGGAACATTTCACCAAAAATTACCGGTGCTGCTATCAAGTGATCCATAAATCCGTCAGCTTTGAAATTCAAGACTCATTCCTTTCATTTCTCTTTTCTCATTTTTTTGTTACTCTATACCTTTAGCCCAGAACGATGCCTTTTAAAAATCTTCTAACTATTTATTTACGCACTCGCATGACAGGTACATGTTTTTTATCCTTGCCTTTGTCTGGGATAGATAACAGGTTTCTGTGCCCGGGATTTACAAGCTAATTTGAAAGCAAAAGCAAGGCCTGTAAGAGAGATTACGAAACTGGGGATTCCCCACAGCCATCGATGAGTGAGCCTGGCAATGATGCAGGCGTAACACTGAATGAGTCACCTGGGGCTTTTTGTTTGTTTGTTTGTTTTATTTATTCTTGATTCACCAGGCAGGAAGTGATGCAGCAGCCTCGCGGTTGCCATGTCGATACAGGGGGGCGAAGGCCTCATGCTGACTGCGGCTGTCGGTACGAGCTGAGATGTGGGCATATCAAGGGACAGAGGAGCTGAAAGTAAGGGTGTTTGCGCTGGTGGAAAGTGGGCACTGGGTACTGCTGGCTGGTGGGAGAGTGTGAATGTGCCCCCCCTCCTGCAAATATTACAGACCTGGACCTGAGGCCAGGGCAGACGTGGGGGCAGTTCAGCTGGGATGGTCAAAGCTGCCAGGGGTAAGACGAGAGGCACTTCAGCAATAGGTCACCCAGGCACACACCCCCCCACACACCCACCCCACTGCCTGGGCAGGCAGGGGGCAACCATGCCTGCTATGTGGGCTGCGGTCAGCGCCGAGGGTGAGGGGGGGGGTTGCTTTGAGGAACAGGAGCCCCATGGGCTGGTTGGCTGGGCTGACTCAGCAGATGCTGGGCCTGAGGGCGAATGGGGGCAATGTCTCCATTCCCGGCCGACGGTGTGGGGGGTCGGGGGTGGTGTAGACGAAATGGAGACGGGGCCGTCTAATCTCAGAGGCTTTACTGCTCTGCGAGCGACATGTGTGGCTAAGGTGGAGCTGAACTGCAAAACAAGCGTGACCGTGCCGCACTAAGAAATAACCGTGTTCACCATGACTTCATATCAGAATCACAGTTCTGCTATGCTAAAGTTATGCTAATTCTGAAGTGTATTTATCCACAGATTAAAGAAACGCATGTGAACGGTAGCCTACCGTGGCTGAGTGCCATTTCCCATAGTTTAGTCATTTCTTTGCACGCCGTTGATGTCATTATACGCATCACTTCCCCTTTTCAGAGCAGACACTGTCCGGGAAACTCTCCATCCCTGAAAAGACCATTTTACACTGTTGGGGGGGGAGGGGGCACCCTATGGTGTCATGTGGGACTGCACTAATCTCTAACATGGTGGTTGCGGTCAGCCGTCTACAGGTGACATAAGTGAGGTTACCTGTCACATGCTTCTTGTGTGTCCCCTGCTGCCTGAGTGTTTATGGGGCAGGGATTCATAGTGAGTTTATGGAGATTAAGATAGCTGAAGGCATCCCGCTGCCATGTCTCAAGCCTGCTGCTGCATGCTCTGCCTCCCCTGGCTGCCGTTTCTATGAACCGCTCGCTAAGCCACAGAATTCCCCCTTTTGTGACTTGGTATGGATGTGTGACACGTGCGGCAGCTACCAAAACATGAAGAGCGCGAGCAGGAAAGCCCCTACAGAGGATAAAACTAACACCGACCGGCATTAAAAAGAAGAAATGTGTCCTCCAACCTCTGGTTTTTAACAAATCACCTGATTATAATGAAGGATTTGCAAGGAGGGATGACATTAGCATTTAGCGTGCTTCATGGCAGCTGTACATATGAAGCACGGTGGCTTGAAGAGACCGCAGACTCTAACTTTCCCCATGTAAACCGCAGTTCTGTTTCCACTTGTGTCCTGCATTCATTTTGGTTACCGTACTAACGATTAGGGATTGAAATGTAATCAGATAAGTGAGAGATGAGGGAAGGACTGGACGCCCAAGGATAGAGCTAAATCAGGTGACCAGCAGCTTCACCCCTTGTAGCTTATTTCTAAACTATAAACATGCAGTATCTGTAATATATGAATGGATCTGTCTGTCGAGTAGCTCAGATCTCCTTACACATCCCCAAGCATGATGCCTGTTTTGTGCCCCTGCTTCTTTCCCTGTTCTGTAGCCAAAATGCTCCTCTTCTGTCCTCCTCTGTTTCCTAAGGACCCTCCTAATGCAGTTCCCGTTCCTTCCTCCCCTCCCTGTGTAATCCTAAGCAATGCAATACGAACTTGAATTAGCGTGATTCAGAAGCTGCCGGTATGATACTGCACGCATTCCTACCTCTTTCATGTGTTTTGTATTAAGTTTGTTTATATACCAGATGCTTTTGACACATCAGTGAGCCTCTGGAGCAAATGGGGGTTAAGGGCCTGGTTCAGGGGACCAACAGTGAAATTATTCATCTACAAGATTTGAACCTGAAACTTTTTGATAATCAGAAGTCCTATGAGTCTGCCATATAAAATTGTTCATAATTGCACTGTGTTATTATAATGTACTGAAGTGATCTGGAATGATACCAGGCAGTGGTACCATGGAAGGTTAGTCATTGCAGCTGTTGACAGTGTGCATTGTGCAAGACAGGTGAAACTGGCACAGCCTGAATGTGTACCCACGGCGCTCAGGATTGCCACATGTTTACGGGAAGGTGGCTGGGCACAGTTTGCCGTCACACTTGTGCCATGTATACGGTATGCACACGCCGCCACTCTCACTGCCTAGTCTTCTGTTTGTTTTAAAAAACACCACAGGTAGATATGTACAAGAGCGGTCTTAGGGCTGTGTAAATTTTGATTTCCTCGAAAAATGTAAACTTTACGTGCAAGATGGTGCATTTGTAAGGGCTGCTCATGTTTATGACTGCTAATGTTTAACAGTCAAAGACTGTCCGCATTCCCCGACGGGGGCAGGAAGTTAGCTACCAATGCGTGTTTCCCGAAAAAGATGGTATTTGACCTTCCAGTCGTCCAGGTTATCCATAGATCTCTGTTCGCAAAGGTTTTTCTTTCCACATGCCTCCTGTGTCCTGCTTTTCCATGGATGGGCCACGAGCTGTCTTACAAGTTTGCCCCAGCAAGTGAGCCAAAATGGCTGCCAGTGCTGACTAGATTTATGGGCTGTGCCTGTAAACCAAAAGCAAGACCTAGTCTAACTATAGCAGGCGGACCTTTTCTTGAAAAGGCGGTATAGCACACATGACCCTAGACAAACATGGCTCAGATGTGCTGCATAGTTTGGCGCGACCCTGTGCAAAATGACCCACCAAATACACTGACCGGCCAAAAAAAAAGTCGCCATTTGCATTTATATCAGCAAATGACTGGATCATTATTACAGCTCAGCAACGTTATGCAGCAATAAAGTGAAGTCTGCTGAGAACCTGAATCTACTGGCCAGGTTACACCTCCATCCATCATCAATGGGTTTTTCCTTCCCTGTTGGCATGAGCATATTCCAGGACAAGAATGCCAAGATTCATTGGGTTTGAATTGTCAAAGAGTGGTTCGGGGAGCATGAGGAATCATTTTCACGTATGACTTGGTCACCACAGAGTTGTGACCTTAACCTCATTGAAGGTCTTTGGGATGCTGAAGGAGGCTTTATGGAGTGGTTCAACTCACTTGTCAATACAGGATCTTGGTGAGAAATGAATGCAAATCTGGATGAAAATAAAGGGCGAGATGTTATATAAGCTAGTGGAAACAATGTCATGACAAATGTGCGCCATAATCAAAGCTAAAGGCGGTCCAACGAAAAATTCAAATGCCGACTTTTTTTTTGGCCGGGCAGTGTATATAAGATGTTTTTACAAACCTATACACACCATCTCTGTTCGCACTCAGCGTTGTTGTTCTAACTCTCCTGAAGTAATCACTTATGATTCGCCTATGATGTATAGTTTCGGCAGTGATTAAGGTCGCTGGCCATTTTTGTTAGCATCTGTCACTCTAAAACTTTTGCACGTGAGTGCATTTTTATAAAGGAGGACATTTCACTGGCCCATTCAGGCTAAGCATAGGGCAGTTGGATACTGTAGCCTCCACAGGAATTTAAACGAATGTATGCTACCTAGTGTGCACCCGATTCTCATGTGATAAGATGTGTTGAGATACTGTTGGGGTGGAGGGCTAGAGATTAGATTAGCAAAAGCCTTCTTGCGGGCTGGCTCTCTGAGGCTGCCCCCCCTCCCCCCCCCCCACACACACACACACACACACACCCGGGTGTTACAGGGACAGGCTGACTTTGAAACAGCAGCCTGGACACCGTGTGAGGGAACGTGCCCGGCTTGAACATCTGCTTAGTGCCGAGGGTGTGACACCCTCAGAACCCTGAGGGATAATTAGCCTCACAGCACCTGCAGCCGCGCTATACTGAGACGTGGGCGAAAGTTTCTCTGATGGCGGAAAAGCGAAACAGGACCAGCCCACAACATACTACCTCTTTAATACATCAACGTAAGGGTAGCATGTACTAGGGTTAACACTTTGAATTAGAGGCGACTGGAGGACGGCCATCTCAAATGCTGTTAAAAAACAGTTTCTATCATTCACTCAAATGAAACAATCGGGATATGTCAAAATATTCCCTATTATTATAAGGGAGGAAATTGGGAATGTAGTGTGGTAAACATTTTGCAAAAGAATGTTGTAATAGTTAGATATGTGATTTATGTGTTTCAGGCAGATAATTCTCTGCAGGATTCTAGCTGACTTTTATGGCCGGTCAGTCAGTTCTAGCTAATGTGACCTTGTTACGACATTAAAAAGCAATTGCAGGGCTTCATCATCCCAAAGCTGGGAAACCAGAAGAGACAGAAAAATGGCAGTGAGATACACATGTAGAGGATCCGCCCCCGTGAGGATGCCGTTTGTTAGGGTGCTCGAATCGGCTCTGCAGACACCGCCGATGGCTGAACGGGCTGCCAGTTTGTGCCAGGAGCTGCAGCGTCAGCAGAATCCTCCGGTGAACCTTTTGCTGTTTTGCCAAATGACACAGACGCAACTTGCAGATGGCAGCCTCGGCGAGGGACATCCGGGAAACTGGGACCCTCTCGAGGCAGGATGGGGCTCGGTGTTCTTCAAACACAGGCCGCCTTCCTCCTCATTGGTTAGATGTGGATCTTGAAGGCGGAGATGGTTTCTGGACACGGCGCTGCTGATGGCGGGAGGTGGGGGCCGTAGGTTATGGCAGAAGCCTGGGGATGACCTCACACTGCTGGGAGCATGCAGAGGAGCCAGAGCCCAGCTGCTGCGGCTCCAGCACAGCAAAGGCCCCTGTGGCCGCTGGCCGCTGTCAGATCCACGCGGATGCAGCGGGGGAGCGGACCGGCAGCAAATAGGTCAAACCTCCTGGGGTGCTGAGGGGAGGGAGGGGGAGAGTTCAACATCTGTTGCTTTGGCAGTATCCACGATCTCATGGCTGCAGAAGTTTGGTGGAACACAGGGGGCCACCGGGGTTTAAAAGAGTGCCTCCCTTCTCGACTCACGGCTGGTGGCACTGGGTTACATTCAGCTTATGGTTCTATCACCCCCTAATGTCACCCTTTCCAACACAGCTGCCCCAAAGCACTGACACACAGGGGCAGCTTTGTTGTTCTGGTCGGGAATCAGACGGGAGGGGGCCGCCAAGTTACATTTTGTCTGCCCCCTAGTGTAGTGACTGTTTGTGGTCAACAGGGGCCCCCACACAAAGATGTGGTCTGAGTGGTGGTAACATAACATGTAGCTGCAACAGCTGAAGACCTAGAATATGTGGGAAAAAACTCAATTGGTTTTCAGTAAAGGTGGGAGACGACGAAGAAAATGTCCTGAGTCTATACGTTTGGGCAGATTGGGGGGGAGACATTAACTGCTAAATCCAGCTATATTACCATCCTTCTTCACAAAAAGGATTGCAAATGGATTCAAACATGATATTAACTGACAACCACCCTGAAATTTAAGAGAAACTGAAAGAGGAAGTAGGAGCAACCTGTGGCAAAATCGTAAGGTCAACGAAACCCAAGAGTCTAACATGCAGGATTAATGGTTAAACAAACATGCCACGCTGTATGGAGTACTCTAATAACTTTTCTGTATGGAGTACTGTAATCATTTTGCTGTATGTACCACTTTAATCACTTCCTGTATGGAGTACTCTAATCACTTTATAGTAAGGAGTACTCCAATCACTTTGCTGTACAGCGTACTCTAATCATTTTCCTGTATGTAGTATTCAAATCACTTTGCTGTATTGAGTACTACAATTACTTTGTTGCATGGAGTACTGTAATCACTTTCATGCTCTAATCATTTTGCTATATGTAGTATTCAAATCACTTTGCTATATGGAGTACTCCAGTTACTTTGTTGCATGGAGTACTGTAATCACTTTCATGCTCTAATCATTTTGCTGTATGTAGTACTCTAATCATTTTTTCTGTATGGAGTACTCTAATTATTTTGTTGTATGAAGTACTGTAATCACTTTCATGCAAATAAGATCACAGTATAGATTAAGTGTGTCTGGACCAGGAGAGACTAACAAAAGTTAGACTTTATAAATTACTTTATAAAAATAAATATAATGGATATTGTCCCTCTTCCATAAACAGCCATGAAACTGATTTGACGGCAGCAGCAATATCTTGGGCCCATACTGTTGACAATGTGCCAGAGATACAAGTAGAAGGCTTTAGATGGTCAAGATGGTGACCTTAGCTCATTCATATTCTGGTAGATAAGAGGGAGGTGACATTTACAACAGATATACACAGTTTACAGATGCTCTCCGCTTGGGCAAATCGCTCACACACGCTCACACACACTAAGGTCAATTTGCACGCTGTTTCACCTCTGACAAGACAGAGAGAGGGGAAACCCAGACACACTCAACACCTGTATGTAGAACTTCGTCCCTCAGGCCATCACCCTCATAAACAGCTAAGCTGTGTCACCTGCCTTCTGTCATCCCCCCCCCTAATCTCTGTTTGCACTCTACCTCGCACCTTATACTTGTACAGTGTTACCCATGTTATAGTGTAATTTATTGTTTCTATTGTGTCATTTATTGTCTGTGTACTAGGGAGTCTCAAGCTGCCGTAAGCAAATTCCTTGTGTGCCCGAGCACACTTGGTGAATAAAACTAATTCTGATTCTGTAGCAAACTCCCATATCTATACAGCTTTTCCCACCTCATTGTTTCATTCTAACCAGTGTAAGTTTAGCTTATGTTTTCATTGTTTAAGATAATATTCAGGAATTTCTCATTTATGAGGAAACATGAGGAAACAACTGCATTTACTATTAAGCCACACATATATATATATATATATATATATATACACATACACACACACACACACACATGTGTGAGTGTGTGTGTATTTTCTGTTCTACTGTATGGCACGCACTCATAAGTCACCTCAGAGATATACCAAATAATTAAAGCAAAAATATAGACCTGTGACCCTGATGGATGGATAGATGGATGGATGGATGGGGGAACAGTTAAAACCTTCAGCCTTCCTTTAGCCTTTTGATTACTGCTACTTACTTCAGATATCTAGCAAAGTCTCTTTGTGTTTCAAACATAACCATGGCAACCAGTTAAGTGATTCACCTTATGGGTCTGTGGCACAACTTACACAAAGAGTACAGCGCATGGCAGAATCGCTAACTTTACTCAACAGTTATGTTGCAACTTTAGAAATTACTCCAACTGGGTGTAGGGGGGAGGAGCATGACAATTCTGGCAGCTTGCCAGCTGAAAATCTGACACATGCTGAAAAGAAGAAGTCTTGTGTGCATCTGCCAGGTGTGATCAACGCCATGCATTTGACAAGCACAGGAAACAGCTATTTTAATGTGAAGGAGGAAATCACGCTCAGCCCCACCCCACCCCACCACAAAAAGTACAAAAGATACATTTTTATGTTAATGTTAATATTATCTTAAATTTCATTTAAAGACATTCAGATCATTGTAAATTGTAATTTTTCTGTATTTTTCTATTTATATATTGTTTATGTATAAACAAACAAAAGGAAAACGGTCATACGTTCTGTCTAAAGAAGAAGTCACACCCTTTTTGAAATATCTCAATTTCCCATACTCTGGTTATACATGTAAAGTCTGAGTCAGACCAGGTCTATCTTCCAGGAATAGCCAAACTCAATAAAGTTTCATATAAATTAAATGTTTTTTTTTTTAATAAAAAACTTAAATAAGTAGAACTTTACATTAAAATGCACAGACGGCAGTTTAAAATATGTTGACTGATTTAACTGTTGACTAATACTCGGTTAGTCCTAGTTGCAGTGTTGCACAAAACTACTAAACTTAGTATTCGTGACTAAATATGCACCCAAGGGATTCTGTAATAAGCCACCATCTAGTCTCAAACACACAGGATCCCCGGAGTCCCAGAGACAGGCTGAGAGGAGCCGTCGAGTTTCCTCCGCCTCCGATAGCTGGAAGGTTCAAACTAATAACAACATAATAGAGAGGCAGACTGCTGAGAATAAAGGTCATGCAATTTTGTTACAGCGATTTTATCAATGCAGATAAGAGCCTAATTTGTTCATATTAAGTGCTTCTAAATGTATAACATTGAAGTATGTCAAAGGAGTTAACGGGTATATGGAAAGTTCGGAATATAAGGAATTATTTACGCTGGGTGACTCATCTTTCCGTTATGACGCATTTGAATGGCCTCTTGCAGAAAAAGCTTTTCTAGGATTGTATGACTTTAAGGTACAATGGGTGTGGACGTCCCGGGGCATCGTAGCCAAGTCAAGCCGTGAATGTATAGATTCATTTCACCTGTGGCATAATACAAGTTAAAGGAGACTGAAGTCTTTTCGTTCTCAGGCCTAAAATAGACTCCAGACTCCAATGCCGTGATGGGATGTCTGTGGTTTTCCTTTTTCTGGCGCTGATATGGATCTCTCCTGTTTTTCTTCCACCTCACCACCTCACCATTTTTAATAAATGTATCTCCACTCCTGTACCCAAATAAAGGCCCTACGCTTTCCTCTCACAGTGAGTCACATGGTTGGTACCCTGCCCAGAGCAATAACATTTCATGACATGTCATTTATATATAAAGCGCATAATACATGTATACATATTGCACTTAAATTGTATACAGACTCTTTTAACAGATACATTCTGCAAGAAGCAGTCACCTAAACAATATCCTGACTTTCCATAAGTACATATATCACTGTCAAGGTTAACAGTCAGTTACCTTCAGTTTCTTGCCCTAAGCTAATAAATTGCAAAGAAGGGACAAATTCCTTCATGCCGTCCTGTTAGGGAGTTGCCAGGGAAAACATGCAGCCCTAATGTATATGTGAAAACATTAGACACCTCCACTATTTGCCCTGCTTAAGAATACACCATGAGGAACCTAACAAACAGACTGTGGTATGGCAAGGGAAGCATTATTCATTCCTCCTAATTCCTACTTGACTAAATACAGGAATCTGGTGGTCAGGTGACTGTGGTTGCTTGTGTTGATTGGTTCCACCAGGCACTGATCCATGTCTTTCAGTAAATAGTCATGTTCTGTTCTTTCTTGCCTCCAGTGTCCCAGCTGTCATGTTTTCAAGTTACCCCAGTGTCCTTGGTGACATTGCCTTTACTTAGCCACAATGAATCTGAGGAAAGCCCAATTCTAATTAAACTATTATCCTGTGGCTCATATCACGCAATACAGTTCGCATCTGTGAGAGGGGTGATTCTTGTGGTGACTTCATCAGTTGTAGTTATCGGATCACTATGAATTGTTAAACCATTGAAGGTGACACTATCACTATAATTAGTAATGACAATAAGCAATACAACCCCTAAGTATAGCCAAAGGAACAGTACAATTAGCACCCATCTAAAGATCTTTCTTGTAACTGTTTACCCAGTTGTTGGGGGATAGGAACCCAAGTGCTATTAACAGCAATTATTCATCTTTTTCTCCATTGTAAGTCTGAGACTTTTGAAGGACGATGATGGATTGTTCACGTTAGATGAATGACAAGCTGTTGGTACAATAAGATGTTTGGATTCTTCTTCATGGTCCATTGTGAAATCCATATTTTTACAATGAACTTGTAAATGCAATATTTCTTCCTTCAGAAAGAAAATGCTTCAACTGTTATAACAAAACAGATATTTATTGTCTTACACAAGAACAAAATTAAAAACTAGACAAAAAATTTAAATCATTCATAATATGAATGTCTTGGACATAACTTGTGGACAACATTGAACTAAAAAATACATTACACAAAAGGGAGATACAGTACAAATAGCAAATCATTTTAATAAACAAAAAATATATTGCACTTTTGTTTCTAAAACCTTTCAGATCCCCTAACCCATTTAAAATATTTTAGTTCCTAACATTCAAATCAGGAAGTCAATTTGACACTGGGTCATAATATGAGCCTGTGTTACAAACAATGTAACAGAGCATTATAAATTAAATACATTTTTCAATAAAAAATGAACATCTTAAGGTATTCAGTCAAAGCATATCATCTCAAATGAAACTTGGTAAACTAGTGTCATTCATTTTTGGAGTTTTCTATTAATTCCATTTTCCCACAACTTCTGTGTATGCAGAAGCCATTCTTCCCTACATCTACACACGGAAGAAAAAGAAACATTATGTTTTTTTATTCAATGTAGCTTAATGCCCTATGATACATTGGACAACGTTTTTTTTTTCTTTTGGTGGGGGAAGGTCAAATGTTGAATTTGGGGATCATGGGTCAAATTCCCTTTTAGATTTCACCTAAAACACTCGGAGCAACATGAACTCAAACTGATGGTGATGATGATATGAAACACTCATCGCGAAAAAGGTGAAACTGTCAAGGCAACTATGATAAGTTTTACCTTTTCAAAGTCTATCACTTGGTGTAGTTAAAAAGCATACCGGTTTTGCTAGTTCGTTGTGACGCACATGCATGAATGCACAAATCTGTGTTAACTCATGACAAACTCTTGACAAACACATTCATATATGCTTCCGAAAAGGTTACTTGAGGAGTACATTTAACCTTGTGTAATTACTGAATAGCATCACTTGCCCAGACCATCTCTCAGCTGTAGTATTAAGGCTCTGTTTAAAAACCACGTCCACCTACTCAATAATTAGCAATGCTCTATTTAGGCTAAATCACAACATAGCAACAAACCTGGGGATCCCTCCTGGCCGCCATTTAGTTATTTTTCTTTGTGTTCACTGAACAGGGACAAAAAAATAAAAAATGAATAAAACTGAATAAAAGGCAAGATAAAAGGGAATGTTGTCATGCATGTTTCTGTCTCTATCTTGCTTCTTTTAATCAGAACTTCTAACAGTGCAACTGGAAGGAGAATTGCTAACTATGGGGTTTTTTTCACCAATCTATTTGGCAAGTGAGACCACCTGAGTTTGAGGGAGTTTTCAGGCAGTTGTTAGCATGCTGCTACCCTCTCCGTCTCCCCACCATATATCCCGTGGTTGCAGGTGCCCACCGTGGCCTGCTCTCCGCCCCCCCCATCCCCAACGCGCTCCCACGCACGTCGCTCTGTGAACAGCGAATGACAACGCGAACAGTGGTTGGCTCCAAGGCAACTGACATTTAGAGCGGAAATTGAAAAATAACAATAACAGTAATAACGAAGAGAAGCCACGAGTGTGTAAGTGGACAGGCCTGAGTAATGTTAAAACATGCTATGTAGTGAATACAGGCTACATATTGTCAAGACGACTTGACAATGACGTTAAAAAAGTGTTTTCCATTCACTGCATTGCTCGAATTTATGCAGATGAACACTCTAGAAGTACAACCTCCATGATTACAGAAAACAAGAAACAGAAAAAAACAGTAGTGATCTGGAAATGAAACCACACTGAGCAAAGTGATGGGTCATTCATACAAAAACGAGCTTCCTTCCTCCAATCAAAAACGCCTGCAAACAGCTGCTGACGTTTCTAGTATCTTCTCCTACGTCACCGTATCTTTTGTCTTTTTCCTGCTTGGTTCTCCACACTGGTGTCCTGCTCTGCTACAGAGTCACTTATGTGCCACGGTTACAGAAACAAGTAACAGGGAAAAAATAACGAGAGCAGGAGAAAAAGCAGTTCTGCAGGCAATTCCGGCACCCTCCCCTGTCGGACGTCTGCGGCAGACCTCACATGACCGACCCCAAAACCCGAAGGACACTTCTGAAGATCAACCTGTGCCATCCCGTGGACCTCGCAGGGAGGGGGGGGGGGTGCGTTTACCCATTTGCCTTCTGTTTTTATGTTTGTTTTTCGCTTTTCTACAGCAACATTGAAACATGCTGCTGTGGGAGAAAAAAAACAAAAAACGAAACCTAATGAAAACGAGACTCCCGGCTGCTCTGAGCAGGTGATGTGGTTCGTTCAGCGTGATGGGCAGGTATCGGGCCTCCGCTCTTCAGTCCCTCTCACTCGCTCTGGATTCGGGTCGATCTGTCGTATAAAAACAGGAAACACATTTTAACGTCAACAAAAACAGCTAAAAGTGAATGTGATGCAAAAATAAACGAAAGCCAGCTGAATTTGGGGCCATCCAGATTTGAGAACTACTAAATGCACCAATGGAAAGGTATACTGATAATGGTGAAACGAACAGTTGGTTGTACCTCAGAGTAGAGTGGGGGAGGCAGGAATCTGAATTCCTGGATGTAGGCTAACAGTGGTCCCTCAAACTCATCCCGTGCTGGGGGCAGCTCCAGCTGGTTGTGCCGGTGTTCCTCGGAGATGATCTCTGAATAGCTTGGCGGTGCTACATTTAAAAATAAATATTGTTCAGGATATTATAACAGCTGAAGAACATTGATGGAACACCAGGCTAAAATGTAAATGCCATTAAACTCATTTGGGATATGAACCCTGGTATCTGAACTCTTTAACATTGCACAAAAGTTAGCGAAAATTGCATACAGATGTTCTTCTTATTGGTCTAAAACTATGATAAATAAGTGTGTCAGCTTAGCCATTTCAAAACCTCTCCGAAGGTCACACCAGTATTTGCAGCAACCGTCCAATACACCCATGCATTTGTTGACTGAACTGTGTTTGACTAGTCAACACCTCAGCAAGTTATTTAACTAATTAATGAAGCTAATTAAGTCAGGTCAGCTAATATACAATGACTACCCAGATGACCGGCTTTAAACACTGTGCAAAAACAGCTAAATGGCTAAAAGCAGTAGTGGCCCAGGAGTATTGTACCTTCAGGTCGCTCTGGCAGGCTCAGCCAACTCATGGTCATGCTGCACTGGCTGCTCACGGAGGAAGTCCGACTGCCGAACGGGTGCAAAGGGATGGTGCCAATCACCAGCGGAAGGTTGAGGGACAGGTTCATGGCACCTGGGATGTCCACATACACCTGTAAGGGCCACAGGGGGATGCAAGTGTTATAGGTTACAGGTCAGGATGTGAACCTCCTTAGTACCTGCGCCCCATGACAGGTTTCCAAGCACGATCAGCTGCTCTCACCATCAGTGAGTACTCGACCCTGATGATGCTGCAGTCCAGGATGGAGGGGGACACGGGAGGGATCTTCAACATCTTCCCGTTCCACGTCTCGGTCTTCCCCGAGGACAGCGACTCCCCACGCAAGTTGGCAACCAGCTGCTTGACCTCCTTCATCTTCCCTTTAGCGAAGAAGGTCTGTGTCTGGTACAGTGCCGCCTTTGGTACGACTATGCGGGACGAGCAGTTCTCGATCTCGGCAAAAATCTGGATGGTCTCTCCTGCAAGAGATCGCGGGGGCCATGAGCTGTCATTCGATAAAACATCACACTGTGCAACATGTGTTTACATGTGCAAAACTTGTGCAAACGTGTTCAGAACTTCTTTTTATAGCTGAAAGGCTCCTGTAACAAATAGACATGTCAAATCTACTTCAAGAAAAGACCCTCCGGATATAAGACCCAAGGATGCAACACTTATTCAAGAAACATTTTTCCTCACCTGGGGTGTAGCCCTTTCTTTCAATTTTGGCACTTAGGGAAATGGGGCCTGAGGTACAGAACCAGCAACAAAGAGTCTTGTCTTTGGTGCCTGCCTGGGGTGCCTGAACAAAAAGAGACATAGAATGTCAACCTTGATGCTCTTAATCACATGTGAACAGTTACAAATAGCTTATTCAAGTTCTTGGCTCTGTCACATAAAAAGCTTAAATTATGAATATATAAAAGGAATTCATTCTCTGTCCTTTTAAACTTGTCAAAGCACAGCCACCCTTTGCCTGACGGATATGAATGTTCTCAAAATAAACATCCCAGTGTAACACCCACAATCAAGCAGTGACATTGAGGGACACTTGCGAATAGTCATTTTAAACCAGTGCAGACTGTAACACTGAATATTGGCGTGCTGCTAAAAAGAAAAGCGTAAAAGAAGGGCACGCAAAGGTTATGAGGTTTACGTAATGTGGCAATTATTGATTGCAAATTTAGTAGCTTGAGGTGAAGTGACAAGTGGAACAAAATAAAAAAATGTGATAGTGTGCCATTTCTATATAAACTCGCCACACGATGAGCAGAAGCTAGACCTAATCTAGCTTCCCACTAGCCAGAGGATGGCACTCCCAGCTGAACAGAAGCCAGGGTCCTTACCAAAAGTAAAGGAGTGTTGATGTCGATGTGTTCGAAGACAGTGAATTCCTTCTTCACTTTCATGGGCAGGAACCAAGGTCTGTGCAGCTCAGCTTTGACCCAGTATCGCACATTACCGTGTTTGCCTTCAAAGGAGGTAGCCAGTGCTCTTAAGATCACAAAACAACATTTTTTAAAAGTTACTTAATATATATTTCAACACAATAATCCATGGATTCACTCAGCAGTTATGTTGGCTAGTAATGCCAACATACTGGCTAACATAGCCGTAATATGGCCAATATTTGAATAGGAGGGGCGATTCAAGCTTTTGACCAAAAATCACAAACTGGTTTATCATGTTGCATATTCGGTAACTGAGATACTCACGTTTGTGGAAGTTCAAAACTAAATGCATACTCGTGTCTTCCTGATTGGATAGTGGTGAGACATTCTTCAAAGTTATCTTCATCTGAAACAAAGGAAAACAATATTCCAAATACACGAATACCATACCTGGCAAATTCTTTATGGAGTCTCCTGAATAAAACACATATAAAGAAAGACAGTTTAAGCAAAGCAGTTTGGGCTGTAAAGCACCTAAATGGATGAACACACAGAATACATGCGGAATTCATTTGCCTTTAAGCAAACCCAGAAACCAGAGCACCTCTTGTTAGGACACTGAATAAAAACATGCAAAATATGCACCGTGGTTATTTCTGAGACACACAAAAGCAGGTTCATCTTTGGAAAATCAATTCAACCAGGAGATGCAACCTCAAACTACAGAAACCCTCAACACACAAAAGAATTCAGGAGACAGCTCTGTGCTGGACAAATTCCTTTATTTAATATATCAAATTTCAAATGAGTTATTTTACACCTGTAAAAGACTATTATCATTTCAAATGTGCCCTCAAAATGTCACATTTCCAAACAAACACGAATAACAAAGCATTTGAACAAAGTATACAGTGATACACTTCTTACATTTCAATGCTGCGAAGAAAAAAAAAGGTTAAAAGGCTGATATATTTACCAAGAAATCATTTCAAACTATGGGGGAAGGGGCATAATAGATTACACCATGTTACACAATCACGCACGCGCACTCCAGGCCACGCGCACCATTCAGACTCGTGCATATCCACGCTAAAATTGTTAAAAGACATAAAACTTCTAAGTCAGCTGCCTCGTTCTAATAATGTAAAATATTTCTAGAACATTTTTTAAAAATAATTTCTGCCGCCTCGGCATTCCTCGGACGCTGTAGTGGCGGCGTAACTGTGGTAAACAAGTGCAGAACTGCCAATCACCAGCAGACTAGAGCAGGAGACGACCGGCCAAAACCGGAGCGAACAGCTTCCCGGAGCCGGTCTCTTTCATATGCATACATTACCCCGTGCGGCACGTAGCGCTTCCTCCCCCACAGAGCCCCCTAATGCATGAAGTGGGTACTGCAGCACAGACACAGGCACCAAGATCCACCCGACTGACGATTTTTATTTTTATTATTATTATTATTATTATTGTTAATAATAATATTAGCTATCAGAAAGATAACATCATTCCCAACAAAGAGAAAGAGACGATCGGGGTCATGAGAAATTAACACAGAGGCAATACAGCATTTCAATTCATGTTTGACTTTTATTGAATATTCGTGTTTTGTCTTACAAAAGTATTAACAAGATTTTTTAAACATAAATACTAGCACCAAATCATTAACTATACATATGTAGACGAAAAAAAAATACATTAGAGAAGCTCAGAATAAGGAACTAGTAGTACACAAGCATAAATGATAATTAACTATGTTGACAAATATAAGTAACCACATAATTTTAAAATAATGTAAATGTGTTTAAATGACAAAATAGGCAGGCAAGCCAATTACGTGGCCCGTCATTACAGATATCTAAAGATATCTACACTGTTAGTTCAGATGTGTGTTTTACAGGTAATTTTCCCCCAAATAATTTAAATATCCTCTAAAAAATATTATACACGCAACAGGCAAAATCAGTAGCTCAATCAATAGTTAGCAAGGAGCATCGACTTTGGAGTGAAGGGGGACACTTCAAAGTGAACAGTCTTCAAGAGAGCGTTTCTTGCATCGGAAGCGTTGCAAATAATACATGGCAAGATGAAAGTGTTTGTGATCCACCCGTTTTTAAATCTGCTTCTGTTAAAATGATGCAGTTCTTATATTTCAGTATAAGCAGATCACAAAGTCTCGTGCCATTTAACCGAGACTTCGATTGGTTTCTATGCATTTGGTTTAAAATTACAGATGCATGGTTTATTTGTTCCATATGTGGTACGTCTTATAACAATATTCCCAGAAATCGGACGTTTCTACGATTTACTCTGGATACAATTGGTCAAATGAATGAGGTCCTTCTTAAAAATAGCAACGTTAGTTTGCATTCTGTAGATAGACGGATCTGAATTACAAAGGCCCCTGTGACAGATCGGATACTAAGTTGCACGTTTTCCTAGTCACTTTCTGCAAAGGTATGAGGTCATTGCAGACACACGAGACTTCCACCAATCAGGAGACAGAAAGGCCAGCCTCGTCACCCCCTCCTCCCCCGCAGCAACCAGTTTCTGAACAGGTTTGAACCGCTTTGAACAAAGGGTGGAAACTTAAGGAAATTGTCTATAATGCGGGATTTTCTCATAATATATCGATTAAATAATACAAGAATAGCACCCGTTCGCCCAAAAACGTTTTCATTTCGTTCAACTTAATTCATTTTTTTTAAAATTCTTTGAGTTAAAGTTTATCCGCACTGTCAGACGCAGAGTTGCTTGCGTTGTTAGTTTGTTAAAGCAAATGTTTAAATGTACATAAATCTCTCTATATATATATCATGGCTTCCCAATTATCACCATTTCTTGATGCTTAAATGCATTAATGTTTAATCTAATCTGCACACAGTGGCCAAGGAGTTTTAGCAAATACCATGCATCATGTATGTTGAGCCCAATAATCTAAGTGCTAACTTCAAGACCTGTATTGAGGAAACACACGTAGCCACTTATGCGTTTCTTTTTGGATATATAATACAATTATATAAGCTCAATTTTTTTATGCATCTGAAACCTTTGTACCTTGGGGTATTGTAGGTAATAGATACATTTTTGTGCAACTTAAGACATTTGTTCAACGCTTCTTTGCAAGTGAATCAATGAACTAATTCAGAATGGGGGAAAATGTACAAAATTTGAATTAAACGGCAAAAGGCTTAGACTGAATAAGTAAGCAAATAGCCTATTGCATATCCTGATATAACGCTCAATTTTAAGCAGATGTATATTCCTACTATGTCAGACGAGCATCTTTCATTGACAGCCCCATTCATCTCTCTTAGAAAAAGGGCACAAAATGTTGTATTTCCCCTTACCTCGTTCATGTCCAATTAAGATGTGTCTATGGTTTAAGTATTCCACTTCTTCCGTGTAATTTTGAGTATAGGCAGTGTTGGATCCAGCATTTCGTGATTCAGTCCAGCGAACTTTCACTAGTCCCTTCGCATGGATTTTAAGCGATTTTACACGGATTTCTCCAGTGACTTCGAGTATTACCCTTCCTGAGACCGAGTCCCCGCTGGAAAAGACGGGCACGTTGCTGTCATTAAGACAGTCATAACTTACTGTGAAGCTTTTCACCTTCCCTAGCACCATGGTTTGTGGGGGGAAAACAATAACGATTACAAAACAGTAATAAAACTCTATGAAAATGTATGAAGACCTTGTAGTAAAATAAATGCGATCGCGCAACACTGACTGATAATTCTGCCTTGGAAAAAGAAAAAAAAACATGCAGGCTGGATCAGCGCTTCTGTCGAAAACAGTTCATTGAGATTCTGAAGGCTAATAACAGCAGTGGGATGCTGTTATTCTGCACCGCTCCGCATTACGGTCTCTCTACAAAGACAAGTTGCTCTCGTTTCTCGGCTCTTTTAAGGCAGGATTTTGTGAAAAACAACCCTACTGAGCATGTGCGCATGCACTCTTTCATCCATCCTTCTCTTTCCGCCTTCTAGATGGGGGCTGGGGGCGGGGGTGCAGGTCCCCCCTCAGCCTGGGCCGGAGGCCAGCTGAATAGCCTACGTGAGCAGCTGATTGAGCTGTAGGTCTGTGCAGTTATCGGGACGAAAAGTAGCCTATATATTTTACAGTCATATTAAATCGATCAAAGAATATCAAGCTCATAGCTCTGTTCGCTGTTTTTTTTTTTTTTTAATCTACAGCAATACTGTCAGCCCTTCAGCAGGACAAAGCCCACTCAGTACTTGGCCAGATCTTGCATACTAATATTTAAGTATTTTAAACCCTACGGAATATATAATACACACACACACTCGTTAATTCAAAATACAGTTTTAGACGACGGTGGGTAACCATTTTTTGACGATGTCTGCTAATTATATAGATGTCTATGAGAATGTTCATAAGGCATATAAATAACAATGGAAAACGTTCTGGCATAATTTTGCAAATTAGATCTGTGGATTTAAACGAGGCAATAATAATAATAATAATAATGATGATAATAATAATAATCTACATCCTTTCCAAATCCATTATAGTTCACAACGAGCGCCATCTTGTGGAAAAATGAGGAACCTGCCGCCTCTTCCGTTCGTGGTGTACTGTACAGCAAGAGAACAGTGCAGTTACAAACAGGCGATATACGGCTATAATTAGCAGTATGACGGATAGCAAGTTTGGTTTACTAATTACTTCCCAGGATGAGACAATTTTCTACACTTACGAAAATGCAGTTGGTCAACGTGGAAATCATCTTCATTAATTAAAAGCGTCAGGTTGTGGAAAAAATGTTGTAAAAGTGAAATGCCGAATTGAGTAATCTGAAATTCAAGGATCTCATAGACTTTATTTAAAGTGAATCAATTTTTCCACAGCTAACAACCAGTTTGCGAAATTGTATCAAAGTTATACCTCATGAAATCTGATTGGTTTGTAATAATACGGCTTTTATGTCGGCCTAGCCAATGTACAATAACATGCATTTATGTCGATAAAGTTTTTTTTTAAAAAAATCCGTCATGCGATAGTAGTGTTTTTTAACAAAAAGATCTACTGGTTTCAAACTGTGATCCGCTTGGTTCATTTCCTTTAGATTCCCAGTCGAGGACCACCAGGGTCCTTGGCAAGACGTGCGGTTTAGGGAGCGTAGGGTTAGAAAATGGTAACCACCAAGAATATTTTTTTCACAGTAATCCCTCTAAAAGGAGATGTATGTTTTTTATACTTAATTAACTTTCACGTGTACACATTTTTTTTAACAGTTGTTCGACAAACGACCATAAATGATTTGAAGATTGTTAGATAAAATATCAACGTATCACACTGAAAACATGCAAATATGTTCAAATCCATTTTACGTTAGACAGATAATATAACCACGTGTGACAAATACGGGATAAATGTATTAACACTGCCGCCTGCAGTCACTATAGCGCTATAACACTAATCGTATTTAAATATGTTCAAGCTTGTCTTGACTTTATTGATAAATTGGCATTTATATACACTGCCAGTCAAAAGTTTTTCAGCACGCTGAGATTTGCATGCTACTCATTTAACATTTACTAAAAATACCCTCATTATTTTTTGCCAACAAATAAATTTACCTTTATTAACAACAAAATGACCTATCTTTGATTCATCAAAGCAACCTCCTCTTGCAGTTATAACAGCAGAGAAAATTTGAGGCATTCATTCTACAAGGGACATTAGATGCTGCTCTGTTTCAAGGGATGAAGCAGTTAAGTAGTGCATTGAAAGTTAAAGGACAGCCTAGAATTTGATTATGCCATCACCACACAACCAGTTAACAGGACATCATATATGCACTATAACATACTCTTTTTATGTTATAAAGGAAACCCGTTTTATTGTTACATATATATATATATATATATTTATATTTATATATGTGCACACACAGACACCGATCTCGTTAATACATTCCGTAATATTTGGACTTTGGTTTCAGTTTCACTTTCGCAATGTTGTGCTTTTTCTGCACCTTGCACAGTATATTCCAGACTGGGTCATAATCCTTGCTTATGTCACGGCTCTTAAATAATGTCCAGTAGGTGCTTGCTAAGTGCTGTCAGATATGAGGAACAGCTACAGAGACCGGATGGACTCATCATTCACATGTAAAAGTGAACAGGTTTCCTAGACTTGGTGCAATTGCCTTGTTGGAATCATTTTTTGGCAAAGCATATATCTGCTGTGTGATCCAGTAAAATGGCACAATATGGCGTTTCTGTGGGCAGCAACTTTGAACCAGTATGGTTGTGGGTTCAGTCCCTGTCCCAGCTGTGTGTGCAGCATTTGCATGTTCCCCCGAAGTCTGCATGGATTTCCTCTGCGTTCTCCACTTTCCCCCTGCAGTATGAACATGCAGTTAGGGAAGTGATGTCTGTTGTTGCTCATAGTTTAAGATGTCACTCTCTCCAGTGTGTTCTTTGTGCCATTTGTGCCTTGTACTTGCTGGGATAGGATCCAGGGTCATTAGGATCCTCTGCTGGAGAAGAAGCTATGGAAAATGGATGCATTATTAATGTTTCTGACGTCGAATAGTATATCTTTTAAAATTACAGGTACATCTGGTATACATTTGCAAGGTGAATTGAAAGTTTATAGTCTGTTTTAATAGGGCTGTATCATGGAATTGGGGTTGTCTTCATTCACAGAGCAAGTACATATTGTTCAAATTTATGGTGACTCATTGTGAAAGACATTGATACGCCTAATAAAATTTGATGCACTATTCGCTGTAAAGACAGATGAGTCGAGGGAGCAGCGCAGTAGACAAATCTGCATTGTTTTGTCAGAGTATGTTTAGTTCTCAGCAGTTGCTTGAAAAACATAAAAAAATCTGCATACTGACATATGGACTATTAACTTTGATTGTAGGACCTCTTTCATTGCATTGTTTGCATTATCACCCTGCTACGTGCGGTGATGGATAAAGCTGCCATGTGCAGAAGTTGTGTTATGTCTTTAAAAATGCTAAACACCTGATCTGTTTCTATGATAATTATCCCATTGAGACAGATTTGTGTTGGTGTTGCTGTGCTAATAATGCTATTATTGACCTGATTAGAGGCTGACAAACATGGTGATTGTACAGTATGAGGTACAGTATTCTTTAAAAATTTGATCTTACAAACTTGCTCTGTATCTTGGAACTTCTGTTTGGCATACAACATTCAACCATTTCAAGTACAAGGAATGTACAAGGCAAAAATATCTTGCCTTTTGAAAAGCTGTGTCTTGATTTTAAATACAAGTGTTTGTGTGTGTAATATAAGATGTTGTTGCCAGCCCTCAAAGCAGAATGGTATTTTTAAGTTGATTGTAGTCATGGATGACTAACCTGGGCTCACAGGACCATAAAGAACATGGTTATTTTCATTGTTATTTAATAACTGTTAAGTGAATACTTTTCTTTGGGTCAGTTTTTGACTTCCAGTGTGCTGTGTGGCTCTGTGGATTAGGGCTCTCTGGTTGTGATCAGAAGGTTGCTGGTTTAAAACTCATGGCTGCCAGAGTCATGTCTCTGATGGGTTCTTGAGCTGGACACTTAAGCCTAACGGCACGGTCTGACCCTGATCTTCCCTTTGGGTAAAAGTGTTCAGGTGATCCCAGAAACTGGGTAAACTTGCTTTTTTATATTTCTAGTTTATACACCATGTGTATGTGATTTTTTTCAGATGTACGTTCTGCTTTGACACATTTGACACCTTGGATGTTTTTTTCCATCTAAGACTGAATGTCTCACAATGGAAAGAGCTGCAGGGGGTCAATCTACAATAAGTCAAAATGGTCTCCCCTCTAGATCTGGGAATGGCCAAAAGCTTCAAAGGAAAATGCTGTTATGACGTAATCTTCCCGCATTTCACTACTCCGTTGTTGTGCAGGCAGTCCCCAGGTTACGAATGAGATCCGTTGCCTTATATTTAAACTGAATTTGCAGGTTTATCGGAACAATAATAATACAGTACATAATATTAATAATAATACAATTATAATAAAACTAACTACATTCAGTACTGTACTGTACCTCGAAACGATGAATGGCGGAAGCTGCACAATGTTGTCAGGAGTGTCACAAAGGAGTGCGTGTGTTTGTTATCACAGACTATGGTATTTTAACTCAAATTTTTAATATAACAGGCTTTGTGGCAGTCCATTCACAAGTACAAGCTGTTCTTAACCTGAGGACGGCCTGTAGTTCAGAGGGTTTAAACATTAAGGACAGACACATCAACAATGTTGTGGAATCTAGGTGAACAAGTTGTCAGGCTCTGGCAGATGCCATGACTTGGCTGAACTCCCAAGCTGATAGGACATAAGATTTTTGTCACGTTATGTCACGCCGCTGCTGCCCTTCACTTATATCTGGCACCATCTGCATCCGTTGCTTAGTCTCAGGTGCTTCCCCAGATGGTTTCCTGGTACTGGTTTGCATATTCTGATGCAGAGTAATACTTCACATCTCACTCTGTCTATATTTTGATGCCGTACCATGCAGTCTCTTTTGCCGTTAACTGCCTGAAGGGACAGGATTCTCCAAATGGAAGAAGCTTTTCTTTCACTGTATCTTGATGGGTTAGGGTTGTACACTTGAGGCAGGATTTCAGCCTTCTTCTCGTAAACAGGTCTGAATGTAGCTGGCTTGTCTCATTCACATTGATCACAGTTATTGAATCCCCAGATATGATATCAAATGAATCCTTTCATGTCTGTCGAAAACAGCTCTTCCTGTAGTGTGTAAATTTTTAGCTCAGCTAATATTTATTATCCTATGCATGCAAGATATGCCTTTAAAAATGAGTTCCAATTGTCTTACAACACACTCATCCCCTCCAAATTTGCAGTGTCAATTGTTATCCCCTGTATTGTCCAAATTCTGACTTTATGTGATGGATTTAAGTGCCTACAGATCTTTTTGGCTTTGCTGAGATCTTTGTCATGCTGGAAGCTGACAGAACGTCTTGTTTTCCTTTTGGAGATATCGTTCTGTATTTCGATGTCTAAATCTCTGTAACCTTTCTCTTGGGAATGATTGTGTTGTCCTGTTGCTTTAGTCTGTTGAATGATCAGTCATAACAGAATCCTCCTCTTCGTCATCATCATCAAAAGATGTACAAGGTCTGTCATCATCAGTTGTCACTTTCTTCTGTCCCCTGTCTCTGCTACATCCTCTAAGTCACCACCATTATCCAAAATTTTGCAAGAACACTGTGAGTGTTCTAGTGTCAGTGTTTGAGTACCTGTTAGCCATACGCTTACACAGCACGTTGTGAGTGAAAGACTTACCTAGTAGTACGGTCAAGCTTAAAGTAGAAACCCATGTAACTGATTCACGATATTAATTTATTTTTTAACCCAAATAATTATTTAGGTATTGAGACTTGCTTGATGATTTTATGTATATTTTATAGTTGTAAGTGACCTTTTATGTGCGAGCAGTTCTGGTGTACCAAGGGCCATGCTTGATGCCACTCCAGGCAACCCAGATAGTGGTTCTAGGCGATTGCCCATATTGCCCATGCCAAGATCTGCCCCTGATGGCAGCCAAAGATACATGCATTAAACAAATATACTGATCAGCCATAACATTAAACCTACCTGCTTACTATTCTGTAGGAACTCCCCTAGGGCCACCAAAACAGCTCTGACCCATTGAGGCATGGAATCCCCAAGACCTCTGAAGGTGTCCTGTGGTATGTCAAGAGATAATAGCAGTAGATCTTTTAAGTCCGATATGTTGTGAGGTGGGGCCTTCATAGATCAGACTTGTTTGTCCAGCACATACCAAAGATGCTCGATCAGCTTGAGTTCTGGGGAATTTGGAAGCCAAGATCTTGAACTCTTTTTTATGTTCCTCAAACCATTCCTGAACAATTTTTACAGTATGTCAGGGCACATTATCCTACTGAAAGAGGCGCCTGCCTTCAGTGAATACCGCTGCCATGAAGGGGTGTATGTGGTCTGCTAAAATGTTTAGGTAGGTGGTACGTGTCAAAGTAACATCCACATGAATGCCAGGATCCAAGGTTTCCCAGCAGAACATTACCCAGAGCATCACACTGTCTTCACCGGCTTGCCTTTTTCCCATAGTGTGTCCTGGTACCATCTCATCTCCAGGTAAATGACGTACACGCACCCGGCCATCCACATGATGTAACAGAGAACATTACATTATCAGACCAGGCCACCTTCTTTCATTGCTCCATGGTCCAGTTATGACGCTCACATGCCCGTTGTCAGTGCTTTTGACCATGGACCGGGCTCAGCATGGGCACTCTGACCAGTCTGCGGCTATACAGCCCCATACGAAGCAAGCTGTGATGCACTGTGTGTTCTGACACCTCTCTGTCATGGCCAGCATTAACTTTTTCAGCAGTTTGATCTACAGTAGCTCTCCTGTGTGATCGGACCGGACAGTCTAGCCTTCACTCCCCACAGGCATCAGTGAGCCTTGGGTGTCCATGACCCCGTCGCTGCTTCCTTTGGCCTTCCTTGCACCACATTTGGTAGGTACTGACCACTGCATACCGGGAACACTCCACAAGGCCTGCCATTTTGAGATGCTCTGACCCAGTCATCTAGCCTTCAGAATTTGGCCCTTGTCATGATCCGTCAGCTCCTTACGCTTGCCCGTTTTTCCTGCTTCCAACACATCAACTTCAAGAACTGACTGTTCTTCTACATACTGGGACCCTTGACAGGTTTCATTGTAACAAGATAATCAATGTTATTCGCTTCACCTGTCACTGGTTTTAATGTCATGGGTGATCGTGTATATCAGGCGTAGGCAGTTCTAATCCTGGAGTATCCAGCAGGTTTTCTGCCCTACCTGACCAGAGTTCAGGTGTGGTTCAACAGAGACCAGGTAAGATAGAAAACCTGCTGGATGTCAGCACTCCAGAATCAGGGTTGCCTATCCGTGGGTGTATGTCAATATTATAGCAAATCAATTACAATTATGATCCACTAGGTGGCACTATCTCCCAAATGATATCTATAAAACGATACTGAGAAATAGAACGCTTATATTCGCGTAGATATGCATGACGAAGGCAGGTGCCTATTTGTTAACTTGTCCAGATACTCTTGGCCAATATTTGTGGAATAAATCACTGCCACTGTGCGTAACAACCTGTTATCTGCCTTGCAGGTGCCACTCAGCTGACAGGAATAAACTAGTCTTTTGAAAAGCTGAATATATGTTTTTGCGCACAGAGAAGCTACAATAGCTATTCGTCAGTTTTTTTTTAACTAAATGATACCGTGGCGTTTGTTTAATTATATGATTACGGTATAAATGTATTCTGCAGATGGTGTGCGCTGAAGATTTTACTCTACTTTAATTTAGCCAATTATTCTCATTACTGAATAAATGTGCTCTCCTCTGTCAGAGCTGGGATGTCTGTCGCTGAATAAGTCAGCAGTTTTAAGCTCTAGAAACCCGAGACAAAGTGTGAGCCTCAGAAATTATGGAGGTCAGATAGTGTATTTCATTTTTTAAAATTTTTTACTTTTTTATTAGGCCTATTTAAATGAAATCCACAACTGTTTCTTAAATTAGCTTTATCTGTAAAAGCTGTTAAAAGAAATAAATGAATAAAGTTATGGTTCCGTCAGGGAAGGAAACCCACCCTGTTATGCTGGCCTCTCCTTCCCGCTGCTGAATGACCCGACTGGGCGCTGTCTTTCTGCAGTTCTCGTCCTGCTCCAGGTCGGTCCCCAGCTCTTGGCGAGGTCAGTGGCGGGACAGCCTTTGTGTGCTGCCCCCATGTGTCTCCTACAGCTGCTATCGCCTGCGCTCGCTGCCGCTCCCCACGACGCCGCTTCCCCGTCTTTGTCTTCGTGAAATACGGCGTGCTGCGATTCTGCGCGCCAGCTTCAAATCACCGCTTCTTTCCTTATTGCTTGAACCGTCTCCTGCACGGTGCTTCACGTCTGACGTGCGTGTGTATTAAAGGGCTGCCGCGTAGTCCAGCTGCAGCTCTCAACCTTTAATGCTTCCTTTTACGGCATAGTGGTCATTCCAACCTTTATTACCACCCTTAAATAAATAAAGCAGATTTTAAAAAATTGTGTACTTAAGTTTACAATGTTTTTACTTAAATATTTTGCTAAAAAGTAATTATATGAAACTGTAAAATAAAATGTGTATGTTTTTGTTATCGTACAAAGTAACATTGAAATTTCAAATTTTATTGTCACATATTCTGAAGAAAAGTCAAATTCTTTTACTACAGTTGTAGGGGAGGAGATTGGGACATGGGGGCACAGGAGGAAGTAAATTGAACAAATGTAGTGAGTTATTATTATTATTATTATTATTATTATTATTATTATTATTATTATTATTATATAGCTATATAAAAATAAATGGATGCCTCAAATTTGTACATCTTGTCACTTGTACATGGTCAAATTTGCCTCCTTTAGCTTAACATAAAGATGTAAGTAGTAAATAATATTTATCTGAACCATGGCTGTAATACAGCCTAACCTTGCAGGCAGTACTTGTAGATTGGTGTGTTGCTGGGTGACTCTGCACTCTGTCCGTGCCCTCAAAGGGCTGCTGTGTAGTATCAGGTGCCATCAGAGATGGGTCAGACTTCACATGACCCCCAGACAAAGACATTTCAGATAATGTAAGCAGAGTAGAATATGCAAGATACAGTTGTACCGGAAGTTTACCTGTGTGCACACAGTAGGACAGGCTAGAGAAATTCAGGAGTGTGTTGTAATCAACTTGCAGCAGGGTTAAGTCTGAACTTGATCTGGCAACCTTTGCGTAAAAAACAGGTGTGTGTATGTGGGTGGGGGGGGGGGGGGGGGGGGGGTATTTAAGTTTTTTGTTTTAAGTTTTAAATTTTGACAAAAAAAAAAAAAAAGGTTTTTTTTTTTTTTTTAAAAGTAAAAAAAAAAATAAAATATAAAAAAAAATTTTTTTT
>JAODLD010000124.1:29006290-29018897 GCA_026781065.1 Mormyrops boulengeri
CACCTCCACAAAACACATATAGTCTGGAGGGGCAAATTCCCATGGACAGTCCAATATCCTTATAAGGATAAAGAGCAGCTCCCGTGTTCCATGATCAGGATGAAAAATACATTCTTCCTTCGGAATCCGAGGTTCAACCAATGGATGGACCCTCCCTTGCAGTACCCTGGCATAGGCCTTCCCAGGAAGGGTAAGGAGTGTGATTCCTCTGAAGCTGGAACACCTCCTCTGGTCCCCTTTCTTAAAGGCTGGGACCAGGCCCTCCATCTACCAATACAGTGATACTGTCCTCAATCTCCATGCAATGTTGAAAAGGTGTGTCAACCAAGACAGCACAACAACATCAAGGGGCTTCAAAAGCAAGCAAATCTCATCCAGTCCCAGAGCATTACTACTCAGATTGATCTCAGCTTTAGTGATGGGTGTGCACTGACTGTACTTCCTCCAAAGCAGGCATATCAGTGGTATTCAGGAGGTCCTTGAAGTGCTCCTTCCAATGCCAAACCCCTTCCCCAGATGAGGTCAACAGCACTCCATCCCTGCTGTAAACAGCATGGACACAACCCTGCTTCCTCCTCCTGAGTCATCTGACAGCTTGCCAGAATCTCTTCAAGGCTGACCAAGAGTCATTTTCCATGGCCTCTCTGAGCTTTTCCTACACAGACGTTTTTGCTTCAGCAACTGCCAAATCCGCATTCTACTTGGTCTGCCACTACCTGTCAGCTGCTACAGGAATTTCACATGCTAACCAAGCTCAGATTACCACCTTCTTCAGCCTGACAGCTCCCTCTTACCGCTGGTGTCCTCCACTGGGCCAGAGGGTTGCCACTGTGACCAACAGCCATACTGCCACAGCTCAGCACAGCTGCCCCAGTAACAGAGGTACAGATCATGGCCAATTTATGCTCAATGTCTCCAGCCTCCCTCGTGATGCAAGAGAAGTTCTGCTGGAGGTGCGAGATAAAGATCTTTTGGGCAGGGCCCTCTGCCAGACAGTCCCAGCACACCTTCACTATACATTCTGGTTTACCAGGTCTGTCCAGCATTTTTCCCCACCATGTGATCCAATTCACCATCAGATGGTGAATAGAATAAGGTATACTTTGAGCCTTGTAGGGAAATTCTCTTTATCCCACATGCAGGTGAGAGCAAGCTTCGTGGTCACAGCAAAGGGTTAGCCACCTTGTGGTGTCCAGCTAGATTGGGCTAAAGGGCTTTGCTCAAGGGCCCATGGACGTGTAACTGTTCTGCCAATGCTGGGTTCAAAGAAGTAACCCTCTTAAACGGAGCCCACTGAGCCACCCACTACCCCCAGTTGACACTGCCCCCATGTGATCAGTTGACAGTTCTGCTCCTCTCTTCACCTGAGTGTCCAAGACATACAATACGACTACAAAATTGATCATTGACACATGCCCTTAGGTATCCTGGTGTCAGGTGCACCAGTTAAGGCAGTTAAGGGTCTTGCTCAAGGGCCCACAAACATATGACTATTCTGCCAAGCCCAGGACTCAAACCAACAATCTCCTGATCACCGGCACAGATACTTAGCACACGGAGCTACCTCTTGTTCAGTGGGGTGAAAACCAAGGGCAACTCCAGAGCGGAACAGAGTCCAGCCCCTCTCCAGGAGCTTGGTTCCAGAGCCGGTGCTGTGCAATGAGGTGACCCTGACTATGTCTAGACGGTATCTCTCTACCACCTGGGGAGGTTATGTTCCAATGACAGCAGAGCTCCTAGGATTAGAGAGGCACACAAACAACTCAACTACAGTAAAGTGGCAATTCATAAACAACGACATAAATATCTGTTGAAGCTATTAGGCACAAAAAATTAAGAGGAGGTATCTATATGTGGAGCATTTCCCCAACATCCTGAGAATACTTAACAAAAAGAAACCATAATTATCCAAATTTGAAGCTGTGTTCACAGAAATAGAATGGTCTTGGACTATCCACCCATTTTCTGTAACTGCTTGTTCTATTCAGGGTTGCTGGGGGTCCAGCACCTATGGATGCAAGTCAGGGAATAACCTAGGATAGGGCTCCAACCCATTGCAGGGCACACTCACACATGCACTTCTATGGGCAGTTTGGCACCTGCAATAACCTCAGCATGTTTTTGGACTCTGCATTTGTGAGATGCAGAGAGGGTGAGCGCATGAGTTCTGCATGTTTGGTTCCCACTGAAACATGTGGAGGAAGCAGTGTCATGATCTAGGGATGCTTTGCTGCCCAAGGAGTTGGAATCTCAACTAACTTGCTCCTCATAGTATACTTGGATGGCGTGTTCCATCATCTTCATTCTTTAGCAACATAATGACCCAAAACATGTCTCGTGATTGAGCAAGAACAATTTCTTGAGTAAGGAAAGTGAGACATGACTCTAACTGATGACCTGGCCTATCCAGACTTCAGACCTCAATCCCACTGAGCACGTACAGGACAAACAGGGTATCCTCTAAGTCAGGCATGAGCAACCTGATCCGTTGAGGGCCGTCGTGGATGGGCGTTTTTGGGATGACCTCTCTGTCAGTCAATAACAGTTTGTCCCCATGACTGATGTTGAGAACCACTGCTTCATTACTGCCTGATTAAGGGGTCATACCGAAAATCTGTACCCACACCAGCCCTCCATGGATCACGTTGCCCACCCCTGCTCTAGGTACTCCAGTTTCCTCTCCAACAGTCCAAAGACATGCAGTTAGTCTATTGGTGTATCTAAGCAGCCTGTGGTGCATGATTGAGAGTCTGCGGTCTGTGAAGAATGGAATTGCCATCCAGAATGTACCCCTGCCTTCTGCCCTGGTTTGCCTGCCATTGGCTCCAGCGGCAACATGACACTGACCAGGGTAAGCAAATAGATGATGGATGTGCTTTTGTTTTCAACATTTTACTGAAAAAATATCGTGGAAAAGCAACATGAAAAATGTTTCCAGCAAGTACATTCAAACTTTTGACTGTTACTTTATGTATATATGCATGTGTTTATGTATATAATTAATACGGTTGATGAAAGACTCTTGTCCTCTGTCTGTTAGTGTATTTTATCATAAAGTTTTGCAGACATTATTACCTTGATCAATATTAATAGTTTCTTCTTTCAGCTCTGACCAAACATCCCATTAAATGGTTTTGCTCTGTTATTTGGGATTTACTGTTTTTTTCTGTAAACTATATAATGAATCATGGACTTGGTGATGATGTATGATGTCACTGGCATAATAAATGATATCATTTGTCAAACCAAATGAGCACTCACTGTTTCTTCACCCAAAATGCAGCTGAAGTATAAACACCATCCTAACAAGGCTCATTGCAACATAATTATTGCCATTAAGAAAAATGTAACTTTTTAAGACAGCATGTGATATTTTTCTGAAAATAATTTAGTTCACCAAAAATTTGTGGGGAAAGTGCAGGAAAACATGGTCCTTTGGAGCTGTTTAGACAAATAATCATGGTTAAAAATGTTTTGGATTAGCGGCTGAAAGTCTCAGGCCCGGGAGTTGAAGACATGGCCCAAAGGAACCGTAACGACACGCCTGTGAGGATCCCCACCTGATACATTTAGCACCTCATGCGACCTCGCTCCACTGCCCTGTAAATGTGATCTGGTACTGCCAGTGCCAGTGGAGGGAGTCGTGGCAGACTGGTCTCCGTGGCAACAGCAAGAGCGCCCCCATTGGTAGACAGGCTAATTCCCACGCTCGGTGAAGACTGAGCGGCCCCGCAGCTCATCTGGTGAAATTAGCAAGGCGTGGGTCATTGTGCCAGCCTGCACCAGTGGGGGCTTCTCATTATCGTTAAGGATCAGCCTATCATATCTCACGTTATCATGAGAAGGTGGTTTGGGGGGGGGGTTATACCTCTGACCTAATAGGGAGGGGGAGAGGGACAGCCACCTGAAGGTAAAAATGTCCCCACAAACTTGTTTAAAAGCACTCATATATGCAATTCATCAATCCATTTCCTATGACTCCTTTTATATACTCTTCCAAGAAGTGCAGGATACAATGCAGGGGAAATCCTGGTTGGGACGTTTTTTTTTAAATTAAAAAGGAAGTATTTTACCTTATTTTAAGATTTGGCTCCTCTGTGAATTTTTTCATAAGAAATTGCCTACTACTAGCTTAGTATAGCAGTAGAGGGACGTAATCATAACAAGAAATGCTTCCAAATCCTTTCCTTTATGGATTAACCTATTGTTTTTGAAAGCGTAGTTTGGAAAGCATATAAATGGAAGATGCCAATTTCTATTTGCAGCTTTTGAATTAGTGTCACATCAGACCCAGGAAAGCATGGAGTATGAAAGCAGGTACAGGCACACACTCACAGCGTGTTAAAATCAGCAGTTCACCTAATCTGCACGACTGCGACTGCTGGAGAGAGAGAGCCCATGTGGAGCAAACCCTGGGAGTACGAGTGCACTGCATGCACAGAGCTGGGGACAGAGTCAAACTCACAGGCCTGCCAGCGTGAGGCGCCAGTGCCACCTGCCGTGCTGTCACCTCACCCTCGCCTCTCACTCCAGAATCTGAGATGTTCACTCTGTTCTGTGCAGTGCACACTCGTGAACAGCAGGGGGCACTGTTGCTCTACGAAACAGCACCTTTCCTGCAGACCACTGCTTAGTACCGTGTATTCAGAGAGCCAATGAATTCAACCGTAACGTGAAATAGATGTGAACATGTTACTTCCAGTTGTTTTATTGTGTTAAATTTGTAAACACTTTTTCTTCTCTCTTGTGTCTGTATAATATTTTCTTCTGACTTTTACACCTTGCTTGCTTTCCCTGGTTGACCCTGGCTGATTTTAATGAAATAAACGATCCGGTGACCTCAGTTACATCTGCATTTGAATGTTACAGTTCTTGCTTGCATGCAAAATAAAATCCACCGTGTCCTTGTCCTTGTCTAGCCGTTTTGTTAAATGTGTTGCTGTAACATGCGAACACAGTATGAGCATCGTGCCATGTAAGCTAAACGCGGGCATTTACTGCGTGGGGCCTGTGCAGCTCTCCCTGCATTTGAACAGGTTTCTCCAGGTGCTCCAGTTTCTTCCTGCGGTCCAAAAATATTCAGCTGGGTTGTTTTTTCGTCTCTAACTTGCCCTGGGTGTGTGCCTCTGTGTATGTGTGTGTGTGGTCGCATATATTTTACATTGGTCCCCGCAATGTGATAAAAACCTGTTATTTTCACCATTTTTTTGGTCCCCACAAGGGGAAATTCAATATTATAAAAATCTGTGACTACAATAAAAAACTAATAATGTTAGAAGTCTCGTACTTTGCTTGGTTACTTATGGTTAAGGTTAGGGCTGGGTGGGGGTTAAGGTCATCATGGTTAGCAGTCTGTCATCTGGCTTTTTTTCTTTCATTTCTTTGTCTTTCATTTCCCTGTTTTTGCATCATTCTGCCTTAATGAAGCTGTAATGTATCACCACACACCCATATAAAGTACCTTGGGGCGAGTCTGACGTGAAAGGGGCTATACAAAAATAAATCGAATTGAATTAAGGTTATGCCCATAAAAATGAACAGAGAGTCTCCACAAGGATGTAAAAGCAATGTGTGTGTGTCTCTGTATGTGTCTCCTATCATGCACTGACTTCCCAAAGAGAGTGTACCTTGCCTAGTGTTCTTCGGACTCAAACCCATTCTACACTAAAAGATGGATGGATGGATGGATGGATAAATGCAACCCCATAACTTTTATACTACAAGTTAAAAACACATGCCAATTATTTTTTTAACTATATTTCTACAAGCTTAAACTAAAAAACATTTATGGTATTTTACATAATAAACACTGTATTACCCTATATAAATTATAGTAATTTAAACTCTAGTGATACAAATACTAATTACAAATATTAATTACAAATACTATCACTACAACAACATCTATCCATCCATCTTGGCACAGTTGCAAGTGGATTTTTTCTGACTGCATAATGACAAGCACTGCCCTCTTTTGGATGAGGGGCTTCCCTAAAACACGCCAAAATCTTCATGGTGAGATTGTGCCAGTAGACAGCGGTCAGTCTATGCCGACACGCAGGCCCCCAGTTTGCTCTTCGGTCAGCCCCCTCCACCTCTCTCTGCGTCATTCATTAGCGACTGATCTGCATGTTTATCACTCTTGCATTTTTCTTTTCATTCTTCTTGTTTTGTGAGATGACTGGGAATAGAAAGAGCAAATGATATCAGAGCGGGAGATGCAGAAATAAGGTGATGTTTACCACGGTAACAATGCAGGTTGGCACTGAACTTCAGGTGACTGTTGGAGACCCATTTTAAAATGACTATTTCACACAAATATAAAAACTAAACATGTCTCAAAATGTTTAAAAAGTGGGCCTGGCTACGTGTTGATAGTAATACATCTGGAAAGTATACATATAATTTGTTTTGCTTTTTTTCAGTTTCAGAAAGACACCTTATTTTACATATTCCATCTGCACTTGAAATGTCCCCTTCTTTGCGTGATGCAATGGGCATGGCCTGTATCTTTTTAATTTTAGATACTGCTATTCTTTACCTAAACGGTCTGCTTAATTAATCAAAATCAACAAGCTCAAATAAAATATGTTTCTTTTATACTTTACCCATGTCCCTCTATAACTCATGTAAATTGAAATGTACATTTATGGTGAATCTTAATGATTTTTAAGATGCTGAGGTCTTTTAATCTGACTCATTGTTCCATACACGTTCCTGTAGTTTGTGTGTGTGTGTGCGTGGGAGGGGGAGGGGGGGTGGGCTTATCTATGCATCGAAATGGAATACGCATCCCTCGCTGAGATTTTAAATGTCAACATTTATGCCATCCCTCCCGTTGGTACAATCCCGTCTTGCTTGTCGCCTCACAAGGCCAGTCCAAACACTGCCAGCTTACTTTACTCTTTACTTTCTTTCTTCCTCCAGGACATAAGAAGAAGTGGTAGTCTGGAAAAAAGGCCTTTGACAAGAATCTTGAGACAACTTTATTCTGTGGGACAGTATCTGATTGGATGTTGGAGTCCCTCTGAGGTTCTGGGATACAGAGGTCTCACTGTAGAGCGAAAAATCGACACATTCTCTGCGGCTTTTCGAGAATCTGCCGAATGCCATGGAAATAAGAGGAGCAGAGTTCATTGACACGGACAGGCGCATTGAGGTGGAGCCCTGCAAAGACTCCGTTTTTGCATATTATAGCGTTCCCAACTTTCAGAAAAGAGGCACATTACACAGCAGAGTTGCTGAATGTGCAGCAGAAAATATTTATAGGCTGTTTGTTGTCCTCAAGCCGAGGCACACGTTTGTTTTTAGGTATTTCTGGAAAAAGTGAAGCAAGACATTTTTCTGCAGGATAAGTTTGTTCCTGGTCTCCTGTTGTACACGATCCGGGATGATGGAACAAAGTTTAATTGTTAAGCAGTTGCTTTATCTTGATTAATTGATCTGTTTCATTTCTGTGTCCTTTTACCAAGTTGGGGTCACCATAAGCTTCAGGATAAGCTGGGATGTGTAAGAGAGCAAGCCAGGGTGCTGGTCAGACAGGGCGCAGGGGCAGGAAAACACACATAAAATTTACACAATAGGAGCAAGTTAGACCCTTCTACGTACTTGCGTTGTTAAATATTTACCAAAGGAATTTTGGGTAATTATGTTACTCAAGGACACCAGTGCAGCTGGGACTGCTACAGGAAACCTTTTAGTAACAAGACTGGCTTCTTAACCTCTGCACATCTTTTACCAAAAAATACCCCCATCTGATCTCCTCCTCCCTTAGTCCCTTGCCTAAAGTGGCCCTGTTGGGAAGGTACCGCTACACCTGTGACTGAGTGAGGTGATTGTTCGGTTGAAGTGGTCTGTGCAGACCACAGAGTCGTCCTTGTGGCTCCTGGGCCCTTCCAGCACGACCTTGGGCCGCTCGTGGCTCCCTCTTCTGTCTGCATTTCGCCAAGCTGTAAAAGTAGAAGCCTGCTGTAAATCTGAAGTATCACAGCACAGGCCGCAACTAGCGATGGGTAAGGGGGGGATGCGGCCTTTTAAGAGGGCGAGAGGGCTCTTCACTCATCTCAGATGAGTTCCTCTAAGCACTGGTCCTCCAAGCGGAAATTGATTCCTCTCCACCGTCATTGAAAGGTTTTGGCTCTGTGGTTTTAATGCGAGTGGTAGGCACTGGGTATTAAATGCACTTTTCAATTTACAGACACTTATGCGCTTTAGCCGAACATAAAAAAATTTACGGCTCTTTTTAGCCGTAAATTAGCTCCGACGAGTCACAACTTTAATTCCGATGATCTGTTGCAGCTTTGTGATTTCGTCGTGTTTTTGACCGCGCTCTTCGGTGAACAGTAAAGAACAAACCAGGTTTATTTCTCTATTAATTTGGTTTGTTTTTCTCAGTGCAGCACTCTTGCCTCAGACCTGCAGAGATGTGGGAGGTTGAATCCCACGCCCCTCTCTGTGTGTATGTTTGCATTTTCACCCCTTGGTTAGGGGTGTGCCCTGCCACATGCCCTGTGATTCCTGGAAGAAGTTCCAGGTTCCCCACCGCCTTGTATCGGATAAGTGATTATGAAAGAGGGGTGGATAGATTGATGGATGGATACTTTAACTCTCTCCTAAGGAGCCCTGTCCACACTGGTAGCTGATACACCAGTTCTTGCCTGGTTACTCAGCGATATTCCAGCAACTAGTTCACCATAACCTTTGCAGACTGTGCGAATTTCCTGTGACAGGTGGATAATTTGACAAGGGCTGTTGCTTATTATATACTGAACTGGGATATTTTCTGACACACTTTTTTGACTCTGTGAATAACTGCCATTATTAGATGATTCTAATAAGATCCACTCCAATAAACACACACACAGATTTCTTCCTAATTATTTTATTTACTGGGAATATGATCACCCATCCATAAACACTTTTTAGCCATGATTGCTCTGGTGTATCGTGTGAGTTGTAGACACTCAAATTCACTTTAAATAGAAATTAACGGTCCGTTTTAGCACATTATTTCCTTTATGAAATGGCTTTGTCAAAAGGAACGCACATAGCTTAAAGTTTCAATAGAGGAGAAATAAATACAAATAACAAACTTTGGGAAACTTCCTGGAAGAATTAGTGTCAAAAATAAATATAGTATGGTTACTTAACCAGTAAATACCCAGGAGAATATGCTGTATGGGGAGAAAGCTAAAAAAGGGAAATGAATTACAGCACTGTCCATTTCAGAAGATTTTTTTCAATTGTAAACCTGAAGTGTCCCAAGGGAGATTGAATATGATCAATCTATCTATCTATCTATCTATCTATCTATCTATCTATCTATCTGCCTGTCTGTCCATCCTCCATCATTTTTCTGGTATCTTTATTGCACTAGCACAGAATTTTAAGAGAAAATGATGGGAAATTCATTGTGTTATACAAATGAATGTTACCATTCGTAGGTGTAATAAGGTGCTCACTCATGACTTGACTTTGACTTGAAAACATGACTTTAAAGCTGCACATTTTGCATTATGCCTGCCGCATGACACTGACACCCCATCCTGGGTGTCCCCTACCTTGTACCTTATGCTGCCTGGGATAAACTCCAGGCTCCCTATACTGGATCAGAAGCTGTAAGATGCATGGATGGATGGATGGATGGATACCTTGTAACATATTACAAACTCTTTCTTTAATACATACATAGCTTTATACATGATACCTTTAAAAGCATATTTATAGTTATATGGTAATGTTTCATTCGTTCCAAACAAAATGTAAGAACAAAGTGTTCACTGAACTGTTACAATATCCAACTTCTATCTTGCTTCAAAATATCGAGGTGTGTGCTCTCCATGCCTGGAACAGCGAACAGGCGTCTTATTGGTACATCTGAAGGCTTAACTTGGTTTTTTTCCCTCTCGTTTCTGCTGGCTTGACGTTCCTTCAGTTCCGGAAGCGGCAGAGCGGCTCCTGGAGCGCTGCACCTGCGGGTTACCGCTGTTTGCCTCGATAGTTTCGGAGGCACATCAGGCCCCGGTTATTTAACACCTGGGTTACTGCTCACTTTCACTCTCGCGCATCATCCCTCATGGAACCGCCCCCCTATTATGGTGCGATGCAATAAAAAGCCAGGCTCACATTCACTGAGCAGTATCTACACTGCTGCAATAATAATAATAATAATAATAATAATAATAATAATAAATACTGATCTCTGCTATGTGCTCATGATTACTAACATAGATGTCTAGATCATACCTCTAACCAAGAATGAACCATAAAGCTTTAATAACAAAGGGTGGTTCTGTTTAAATGCCTCGCCGAAAGCCGCAGAGGAGCAGAACTGAATGTGAACTCTGTAGCGAACACTGTGGAAAACCATAATTCAGGTTTTGTGATTTTATTGCCCGCACAGTGTCTCCTTTGTTCTTAGCTATGGTTCATACTTGAGACTTTTAGATACACAAAATAAAAATATTAAAATGTGCGTATCTAGTTTAAAAATACTTGTAATAAAAAGAATCCCTTGTGTAATATGTGACATGAGGCTGATTGCATATTTCAGATGATGATGCCAGTAGGTTGTATATATCCCACCAAATAAACTAGCCGACCAAATAAATAGCTCATTATTTACAATCGGAAAATCTGAGTACATGGCACACAATATCTCTGATAGCATCATTTAAGATGCATGTGTTTTTGAGCTCTTCACAACATAGATTGGGTACTGGGCACTTGTGAAGGGTCTGCTGGCTCACAGTTGGGGTCATGGGGTCTGAGGCTAACCCCTAACCCAAAGCCCAACCTCGGGAACAGGGGCCCTGGGAAGATAGAGCTGCTTCAGAAATTACACTGAGGGAACAAAGGGCGGGGGGACACACAGGGTCCTGGGAACATGGGACCTTGGAACATAAGCTGTACTCTCATCTAAGACATCGAATAGCACAGCCCTCAACCATCAAGAACCACCTGGGGGCTGTCAGGCACACTTTGATTTTTCTTCTGGGTGCCAACTTACTGGAGACCATGAGCTCTACCATGCAGTCGCCCCCGTCTTAGATCGCACACGATGACACACTTAAAAATAAAGTTTCCACGCTCAAGCTTATCTCGTGTTTTTTTTTTTTTTGAAGGTTTAAAAGCGACACTCCACTACCTGGCAACGCGATAATCAACCTCAACAGTCTGAACATTATTGTAACATTTTATCAACGCTTATTGAACATTCATCAGACAGCTAAAAATGCTACCGGTGTTTAGCAGCTTTACCCTGGCAGGTAATTTAGTTTGATTAACATGCCTTTGCTTGGTGACTAAATATACACATTTTCAGGGCGGCACGGACAAACGCAGTCTGGTTATTAATGGCCGAGCGGTTGCTTTTTGGATCGCCTGGGAAGAGGTGCGCAGAGGGCTGGGGAATGTACCAGCACTCTGCAAATGAAAAGCTCTTTTGAGCTGTGGCGGTACAAATAAACTTCGTACTAAAGGTGCACTTCTCAGCTGTGAGGGGTATAGCAATAGTGCATTTGTGCGGTTTTATATACAGCCACTCACGCCTGCTAACATACGTATGGATTTTACCACCCAGCGTCGAAACCGCCTGTACGTACTGTATGCGTTAACTGCAAAGGTTACCTTGTTACCCGTGATCCGCTGTTTAAATTCCCTGTTTACATTTAAAATCCCATTTAGCTTGTAATTAAATTTCGACATTACTATTTGACTTGCATATTTGCCCATGCCTGTAATTCCTTTGCTAGAAAAATTACATACCATTGGCAGGGATACAATATCACATTTCCTCCATAAACACACTACAAGTCAAAGTCTCAATCCAGCAAACTGCCTACTCCAGTCTATGTTGCTGTGACAAAATTTAAATGTCTTCAGTGAACATGATAAGATAAGATATTTTATTGGTCCCAGGTGGAAATGGGCTTGTAAAGGAACATGAAGTGCACATATACGAAGAAACAGTGAAAAAAGTCAAGATAAAGCACAAAGACAGTGCGCATATACGAAGAAACAGTGAAAAAAGTCAAGATAAAGCACAAAGACAGTGCACATATACGAAGTAACAGTGAAAAAAGTCAAGATAGACAGTGCACATATTGTGCAGGGTGAATAAATCAATACAGCAATGTAAAAAAAGGGGGGGGGGCTGTGGCAGGCAGGCGCAAGGAAATATTTTGCATTTTAATTGATTTTGAGGTGGGTGTTGCTGTGGATGAATTTGAAACAGGGTGTGTTATATAATAAAGTCATTACATGTTTATAACACCCATAGTTATGTGGAGAAATATATCAGCACATACAATTTGGTGTAAATTGCAACAGTACTAGAAGAATCCTTGATGAATGCCGTTTTTATTATTGGGTTGCAATGTTTTCTGAAATGGGAATGTTTAAAGCCTGCTTGGTGGTTAATGCCCCCCCTGGAGAGGGTACTTGTCAGAAGGTAGGCTGTCTGTGTTGTCTTTCAGGTATGCTGCTGACGGGTTCTCACCCCTTGTTATTCTGGGGCCTTCCTGTAGCCAGGGTCGCTCCTCAGGCTGATTATTACAGGGCCTTCCTGTAGCCGGGGTCGCTCCTCAGGGTGATTATTACAGGGCCT